>JABUQX010057819.1:0-2500 GCA_015478945.1 Trachelipus rathkii
GATTTTTAATAACGCTTCCAATGTTATTAGGGGCTGCAAGTGCAATCGGTTCTCTTGCTGGTGGAGCTAGTGCTATAGCAAAGACTGTAAATGATAAAAAAAACAGCTCAAAAGCAATTAGAAGAAACTAGAAGGCATAACCTTCAAATGGAAAAAAGAAAACAAATGGAAAAGGTCTTTTTTTAAAACCATACCCTCGTCGAAAAACTGGCGAGGGTTTATTTTTAAAACCATACAAAAGTTGAATATTCCGATGAAAGCGTTGAGTCAATACGATCTTATGAAATATGTTAATCAACTTAAAATTCCAAACTTTGAAGGAATTTATATGAGAGATGCTCTTCCAAAAAAATCTAATAAAAAGGAATGTGGAATCTTAAATTTGGATTCAATTAAAGGTTCAGGAACTCATTGGACGTGTTGGTTTAAGAATTGTAAAAACTTATGCTATTATTTCGATTCATTCGGTGTTGAACCTCCGAATGAATTTGAAAATTATATTCAATGTGATATTGTCTATTCAACGTATCAAATACAAAAATTGAATGAAGTTATTTGAGATCATTTAGTGAGTAGAGTTTCCGAGTGGTGATGTTTTGTTTATTCGTTCTTCTCGGAGTAACCGTATTGAAATTAAATTTTCACTCAATTCTACAAGAACTTTTTTTCTCTAAAATAAATGAGTGTTAACAACTTTGGTGAAGGACCTCTAACAAGAAGTGGACCACCAGGATCGCGAGGACCTCGAGGACCTCCAGGACTGTCAGGAATTGGATTTAAATATTTAGATGAGGAAGGTAATTTTGATATCGAAAATAAAAGGCTGGCAAATGCGGCTAATCCTCGAGAAGAAAACGATGTTACTACAAAATTTTATACAGATAATTTAGTAAAAGAAACAAGAAATAAGGTTGATAAAATGTTAAAACAGACGGGAAATATGAATAAATCAATAACTGAATTACAATCTGAAGGTGATCATATTAAAAAATTTGTTGAAGAAATAAAATCTCAACTCTTTGATATGCATAATAACGTTCTGTTAAAAGATGGTTTTGAAAACGCCTTAAAAACGATTAATAAACAGATTTCAACTCTTAGTGAAAATATAAATAATTTTAAAAAAGAAACATGTGCTTACGAAACAATAATTTTTCAAACAAATTCAAAATTAGAATCAGGAAAGTTTCCGTTCGTATTAGGAATGAAAGGACCATCTTCGAAGAAAACTGGTTATGTTATGCCATATGAAGGATTTATAGATACAATTACATTGGCATCTCTAGATGAAGATCGATATATTTTAGTGAAGTTATTTATCAATGGAGATGAATTTAAAGATTTAGATATATATAAACATAGTGATACAGATTTTAGAATTAATAGAATAAAAAGCATTCATCTTAATGAAGGAGATATCATAAATTTTCAAGCTGCAAGTGATACAACCAATGAAAAATCTATGCATACTATTCAAATGTTTCTAAAATACGATTTAGGAAATCCGAATGACCTTTCCGAAAATGATAAATTAGGAGATGAACCTATTGATAATAGGATAATTACGATGGATGATATATTTGAAAAGATAGAAAAATATAGAGGGGTGCCTATGGGAGAGATGGAGAAAGAAAGATGGAAAAGGGAAAGAGAAAATTTGCTAAAGAAAAATGGGGATGATAAGGGAAGTCTGTTGAAATTCTGATGGATATGATGTTGAGGGATATTAAAGAATGAATATAAACTATAAAATTAAAAACAGAAAACTTTTTTTCTCTATAATAAATAGATGGAAAACAAATCAGAGCTAATAAAAATTTTGAACTATTCAACTGGTTACGTGCACACTACAAAACTATCTGATTTAAATAAAGATGTGATTTATAACATTATTGAACTTAGAAAAATAAATACAAAATATGGTCTCGCAATGTTTGCAATTCTACGTGTGGGAGAGGATGAAGTAACTAATGTATTTCTTCCAAGAAGATATGTGAATCTATTGAATGATGAGCAAATTAAATTTTTCAATGAAGGCAATATTAAAATGCAATATATTGGTGGAGATTATCATCAAATTAATTTTTCATAAACTTTTTTTCTCTATAATAAATGGACTATAAATTATATCTCAAAAATTAATGAAGTATATACCGAAAGAATAAAAGAACTCTTAGAACTAGAAACCTTTACAAGTAATGATATCGAAGAATTAAAAGATCTTTTTAGACAAATTAATAACTATATAGTTATTCAAGAAGGAATAATAAAGCTAGCTGGTATTTCGATAAAAGAAGAAAATGATGACGATTCAGATGATGAAAAAATAAAAAATATGAATTACTGTGAAGTTTGTCATATTAATATTAAAAATTTTAAAATTCATGAAAGAAGTAATAAACATAAAATAAATGTATATACTGATAGAATTAAAGGATGTAGAAATGGGGGACAACAAAACCTTTGTTTTATTAATGCAGATACTGATAGAATTAAAGAA
>JABUQX010057819.1:12500-44505 GCA_015478945.1 Trachelipus rathkii
AGATCACCAATTGCTACAACTAAATTAACGGAAATTCAAAAATCTAATTTGCCAATACACAAGCTTATCCAAGATGGTGTGGAAACAAGATGGAATTCATCATATTATATGCTGCAAAGGATCATAGAGCAAAAAATTGCAATTATTATATATTTTTCAAATTCGAAAAACAATCTAGATATCTTAAATGCAAATCACTGGAAGCTAATGGAGAATATAATTAGATTGCTACAACCATTTGAAGAATTAACTAAAAGAGCGAGTGATAATGATGTAGATTTATCTTTTATAATACCTGCAGTTAATGCATTGCAAAAATATTTAGCAAAAACTTGGACAAGGATAGCGGTGTAAATAACTATGAAAGATGAACTTTTAAATTCTGTTACTGAATGTTGGTACCATTAAAGAAAAGAAACTTTATGTACTTGCACAGTTCTAAATCCACAATACAAATTAGCTCCTTTGATATTATTGACCAGATAAAACAAAATTTAATGCCAAAAGAAGAAGTAAAACATTTATAAAAGCTAAAGAAAATATTACATTAAGTTCAGATTCTGATGAGAACCAAAATGATGAATCAATAATGATCAGTCTTATACAAGGATTCACATGAAGAATCTGAAAATGAAACGGCAGATATTGATAAGGAAACACATTTCAATTTATCTTGGAAGTGGCTTTGATGACATGCTACAAGAAAAATCGTTAGAAGAAAATGAAAAATATGCAGATGCAATCAAACCAAGTGGAACTGATCAAAGGAGAAAAAAGTTAAAAGGCAAACGTAGAACAGGCAGTGAAGAGAAAACAAACAGAATTAGAAAATTTATATTCAAACTCTGTGGATAAAATATTTTGCTAACCACTTATGGACGAAAATCGGATACTGATCTACTTTTTATGGTGGAAAGAAAGAAAAGATATTTATCTGAATGTGCATCTTACCTGAAGCTAGGAAATATCTCTGCTCCACCTTCAAGTGTATTTAGCGAGAGAATGTTTAGCCAAGCAGGAAATATTTCTACAAGTAAAAGGAATCGTCTTTCTCCAACACTAGCTGATCAGCTCCTGTTTCTTCATCATAATAATTTAAGAAATTTGGATTTTAAATATTAAGAGAATTGGTTACTCTAAAATAGCATGCATAAGCTATTTAACTTTCCTTTCACTGACTTTGTGCTTAATAATATAATTTAATTTTCTCAAAAAATTCTATTGTGATACTCTCTATACAGTATTGATAAGAGCTGGAACATGCACTTTATATATATATATATATATATATATATATATGATCTCCTATATATATATATATATGATACTAGATATTAATATAAATATATATATAATATATATATATATATATATATATATAATAATTATATATATATTATATATATATATATATATATATATATAATATATATATATATACTATATTATTTATATTATTAATTTATATTTATATTATCATATTTGTTCTGACCGCCGATGGAGTCGGACGCACTGAAAACAGCTGGGAAAGAAGAAACGAGAAGAACCAGAAAAGAGATTGGGAGAGCTATTCAGAAAGCTCCGAATAGTTCTAGTCTGAGAACAGGAGAAAGCAGATTGAATTGAAAGAAAAGTAAAAAATCTAACCATCCTCAATAAATACAGTTTAAATTTAGTTGAACATTTTGAAATTAAAATCAAAATTATAATTTTAAATATAAAAATCTTTTGAATATTTTTATAAACTTCAAAAGTAATGAAATTCTAGTTTTAAAATAGCTCGAGAAATTACAAATTTTAAATATAAAAGTTTAATTAAAAATATTTTTGGAAGCCAAAAAAAAATATTTTTAAATATAAATATAACGAAAAATTAAATAGGATTTGGATATATATATTTGGATAAAGAATGGAATTATTTTGAAGTCAGTGGAAATGATTTGTGCTCAAAGAAGGTTGAATGTTTCGTAGCGGTCAGGACAAATGAAGATTTTCTTCGCATGGTTATAGGGCGACAGGGCTAGCAACCCGGTCCTTTCCTTCTGCTTTTATTACTCTTGGTCCAGCGTTAGAATCTTATGCGCCTAGAAGCAAGATCCTCTGGAGAGCTCTGAGTAAACGAGTTTTGAGGCCTGATGGAAGAAGATGCTAGTTCTACTGAAAGGGCGAAAACCCTACCTGAGAGTGTTTAACTCGAGGACTGGCATTAGAATTTCAGATTGAGCCGAGAATGGTTTCTGGGGTGCTTCTAGGGTTGATTTCGGGCATTGAAGAAGAAGACTGGATTCCAATTCTGACAGGCGCGAAAAGCCTTCCTGGGAGTTGTTAAGTTTAGTTTTATATATATATTATATATATATATATATTATATATATTAATAATATATATAATATATATATATTATATTATATATTTATATAAATATAATTATATTAAAAAATATACATAAATATTATAATATCTAATAAGTAGTATTTTATATATTTATATATATATATATATATATATATATATATATATATTATAGGTATATATATAATATATATATATATATATATATATATTATATTATATATAATATATATATATATATATATTATATATATATATATATAGGTTATATATATATATATTATAATATATATATATATATATATATAATATATATATAATATATATATATATATATATATATATATATATATATTATATATATATATATATATAATTATATATATATATACGTATCAAATGTTAGTTTTTTTCAAACTTAAGCTCTTTAATAAATTTAAAGATTAAGGATAATATATCATAATTTTTTAGTCTTTTGGTCAGATATGGCATGTAGTTTAAAAGTTCTTTTACCAATTTTATTTACCTATTTCTGTATTGCATTTTTAAAGCTAGATTTATCAAAAGTGTATTTTTTGTTAAGGGTTGTCATTTTGGATATCAAACCCTTTTAAGTTGTTTATCAAAATAATTAGTCAATTTAGTAAATGGTGTCATATAGGCCTATTCATATTATTATATATTATTATAGTTATAATATTAGTTATTAGTTTGACTTAATATTATCACTACACAAAAAAATATTAATATGAATAATAATTTTTTTTACACTTTTTGTATGAATCAGTTCTTCTAAATAAATTTATTTCATTAAATGTCTCATTATTACTTTCAATGAATTATAACTATTTTTATTTTCAAAACTACCTTTTAAAAATATAGGTCTCCGGCCGGAGAAAGCCGGAGACTAGTGGTCTCCGGCCGGAGCCGGAGATCTTTAAAAAGGCCGGAACTCCGGCCAAGCCGGAGCCGGAGCCGGAGCCGGAGCCGGAGATCCGGTGCATCCCTAATATATATATATATATATATATATATATTTTAATATATATATATATATATACATATATTAAATATATATATTATATATATATATATATATATTATATATATATATATATATATATATTATATATATATATATATATATATATATATATATATATACAGAATTTGCTTCCCCCTTGAGGTTTCAACAAAGATGAAAATTTTTTATTAATTTTTTTTTTATTATTTTAACATTTAATGAATAATGAATATTGAACACACTTAAAATTCACAATTTAATAAATTTTATAGATGATTAATTACATTAATAATCCAGCCAAGCTTTCGTGGACGTACGCGAAAACACATCGTCAAGACTGAGATTGAAAATTAAGGCTTCTTCTGATTATGACTACTTTTCTTGATTGAGTTGGCAACTTGGTCGTCTTGTAGAGATTTAATAGTTATGAGATTTTGTTCGGTAATATTTCCAGAGGGATTAGCATTTTTTTATTAAACTATTTAAGGAAGGAGATTCTTTAAGATCTTTATTGGTTATTTGATATTCACCCCTTTGTAAGTTGAAATTTTTGGAGTTTTTTATGATAAAGGATTCTATGATTTTTCTTTTGTCTGTATTTTGTATAGGTTTTATGATAGTGAATGTGTTAGTATTTATGAAATGATTTAGGTTATGGCGATGTTTAACGAGTGCGGAAGATTGTTTATCAGATTTTAAATCGTCCTTATGTTGACCAATACGGATTTTAAAGTTGTTAGTTTCTCCTATGTATTTTTTCAAGCAGTTGTTACAATTTATTGAGTATATGCCGGAGTCTTTAATAGGGTTATTATATATATATATATATATATATATATATATATATATATATATATATATATATATATATATATATATATATATATATATATGATATATATATTATATATAGATAATAAAAAAAATTATATATAATTTTTTTTTTTATAAAAATATATATTATATATATATATATATATATATATATATATATATATATATATATATATATATATATATATATATATATATATATATATATATATATATTATATAAAAACACAAGAGCTCTCTATATATATTATATTTTTTATATATATATATATATATATATATATATATATATATATATTTATATATATATATGTATATATATTATATATATATATATATATATATATAATGTATTATAACTATAATGTATGTATGCATGATGAATAAAAGCACCAGAGCTCTGAACATATTTTATTCCTTTAGGCTGACATTTCGGGAGACACAATGCATCACATTTTCAAAGCTTTAGGAATATAAAATTATACATACGAAATGTTGTTAAATATTGAAACAATTTTATTATAATAAATAAAATAAATAAATTTATGAATTAAAGCAAAATACTATGCATACAGCTTACCAGTTTTAGACACCGAATGGTGACGGGTGATTATATGACAAAAGTTTTGATGTCACTCGTATCTGTGTTTAGTGACGGGTTAAGAGATTTAATAAATAATGATTCTAAAAAGAGTAGATCGGTTTGTTAGTTGGTTTGTGTTAAAATACTAAACTGTGAATAAGCAAAGGGAAATAAATTTTTTCCTCCGTGCTCTCTGATATTTGAGTGAGTTAAATTGCTGGGTTGTTTAATTATTATTAGCACGAAAAAAAGAGTTGGTGAGATATACTTCCAGCGTAGATGGCTCAACAGCTGTCACATTTGTATTTGTAAACGACATTGGAACGTAGGAATCCGACAGCTTTTCTTTATACTTTACAATATTTTTAATTGTGTTATTATATGTGAATATAAGGTTTATTTTAATTTATGGAAAAATACTGTTTAAAGTTGAAGTGAGAACATTTTTTATTTATGGCTCATGTAATCGTAAAAGAAAAACTTAAGATATAAAATCTTTTTCTCTACTGTTGGGACATAGTTTTTAGACTCACAAATAGTTAGAAGAAATTCCTTAATATAATAATGTTGTACGAAATTGAATGGGTTAAGGTTATTGTTGAAAATTTTTATTAAATTAAATCTTGGCAAAGTCTAAAGAAAGTTGGTAAACTCTGTGAATCAATGTTTTTATGCTATTAATTTTGTAAATAAATTTTATGTGGCTAAAAAATTAAGCAATATATCGGAAAACAAATTTACATAAAAAAGATATATATATAAAAAATATATATATATATATATATATATATATATATATATATATATATATATATATATATATATATTATATATATATATATATTTTTATTTATGGACATTTATAAGTGGCTGACTCCGTTAATAGTAGGTTAGGTTAATTTAGGTTAAGTTTGGTTAGGTTAGGTTAGGTTATGATAGGTTAGGTTAGGTTAGGTTAGGTTAGGTTAGGTTAGGTTAGATTACCCAAAAATTTAATGTATTTACCCTTAAATTATTAAAATAACGACACATTAATTATTGATTTTTGCTCCTGGAGTCAACCACTTATAAATAGACATATATATATATATATATATATATATATTATATTATATATTATAATTATATATATAATATATATATATATATATATATATATATATAAAATATATATTTGTATTATCTGGCTATATTTATTAAAATATAGTATTATATATTGTATAATATATATATTATTATTAATGTCAATCTTTGATATATATATATATATATATATATATATATATATACTTATATATAATATATATAATATATATATATATATATTTATATAAATATATATCTATATTTATATATATATATATATAGATATATATATATATCTATTATATATATATAATATATTATATATAATATATATATATATATATATATATATATATATATTATATATATATAATATATATAAAATATATATATATATAGATATATATATATATTATATATAATATATATTATATATGATATATATTATATATATTATAGTATATATATATAATATATATATATATAATATATATATATACTTAGTATATATATATATATGAATTAAGATTTCTACTTTCTTCGCGTAGATTGTATTTTACTGAAATTTTCTTCGCCCTAGAGGTTTTGATAAAGAACTTGATTGTAAATTTTAATTAACACTTTAAATAAACTATATCTAAAATAATAACACTTTATGAATAACAAATAAATAAAAAATTTGTTAGACAGCCAAGCTTTCGTGTTCGTAAGAGAAACACTTCGTCGGGACTAGAGGTGGATGAAATTTTTTCCATGATTGAGGTTGGCTACTGTTTGGATTATTTGGCCTACTTGGGTTAGGAGTAAAGAATCTTCATTACGATTGTGGCATTTTTTAAGTCGATTTAATTTTCCTTAGTAATTTTTCCAGAACGCCTGATTCTTTTAGGTATAGGTTGGTTGTTTCGTCAATTGAAATTTCTCCTTTCTGTAGATTAAAGTTATTCGTGTTCTTAATGATGAGGGATTCAATCAATTTCCGATTTTCTGTGTTTTGTATTGTTTTTATGATAATGGGGGTGTTCGTGTTTATTTTATGGTTATTAGTTTGACGGTGGTGTACGAGTGAAGATGATTGTTTATCATCCTTGAGATCATTTTTGTGTTGAGAGAGACGGATGGTAAAATTATTAGTTTCACCTATATATGTTTGTATGCAGTTATCACATTTGATTTTGTAAATGCCTGCATTTATGTTTGGATTATTATTTGAAGGTTTTAAACTATGTTTTAAGAATATGTTGTTTGATTTTACTGTGTGTATGGAATTTGGAATGTAGTTACGAAGGATGTTTTTTGGTATATTGGGAATAGGTAATATGTTAGAATATGAACTATTGTTATTATAAATTTTTAAATATTTCTGTTTTGCTTTACGTATTGAATTATTTATATGGTTATGGGGATATTTTAATTTAAGAAAAATGTTTTTGAGAAAGTTAATTTCATCTTGTAAATATTGTGGGCTGCATAGTTTAAAGGCACGAAGGAATAGGTTGCTCATGACAGCTATTTTTGTGGAAAATTCGTGAGCGGAGAACCAATGAATATATGAAGGATTTGAAGAGGGTTTTCGGTAAATGCTGAAAGTTGGGAATTGATCTATGGACCAGGTTATTTGCAAATCAAGAAAGTTTATTTTGTTGTTTATAGCCTTTTCTAATGTAAATTTTATATCATTGTGAATATTGTTAATAAAGTTTAATATTGTGTTTATATCTATATCCTAAGGTATTAAGGCAAAAACATCATCTACATAGCGGTACCAGATTATGGATGGAAATTTTGGGAAAATATGATAAGTTTCTATTAATTCCATGAATATATTACTAAATACAGGAGAAAGAGATGATCCCATGCCTATACCAGAAATTTGTTTGTAATAACTATCCTGAAAATTAAAATATGAATGATCCAATGTGAGATTAATTAATTGTTTTATCGTATTAAAAGTTGGTTGTAAACTGATATTATTTTGGGAAAGATGGTTTTCTAATAGATCCAAAGTGAAAGTTACCGGCACCTTTGTGAATAGTGACACAACATCAAAACTGACTATATTAAAATCTGAGAATTTTTTATTGTGTACAAGTTGTATGAAATGTTCCGAATTTTTTATGTGTGAGGATGATATATTACCTATTAGAGGTTGTAGTTGGGAAGCTAGCCATTTTGATAAATTTTGTGTAATGCAATTTATGTTTGAAACTATTGGACGTACTGGCATGTTTTCTTTGTGTGTTTTTGGAATTGTGTAAAATCTAGAGAGTGTTGGAAGGTATGCCTTGAACTTTTGAGTTAGGATTTCCTGATTAGGTAAAATTTTTAATAAAGATTTATTGAAAAGTTGTTGGGAGTTTTTTAGAGGGTTTTTATTTATGGAGGTATATGTATTTTCGTCTTTAAGGAGATCTAGTGATTTGTTTAGATAATCAATAGTGTTTAAAATAACTATGTTATTACCTTTGTCAGAACGACTAATGGTTATATCCTTGTTCTTTTTTAAGTTAGTCAGTGCATTAAAAAATCTTCTAGGGAAACCTGTGTTTTTCAGGAACTCTTTTTGTAATTGTAGTAAAATGCCGAAGAGAATATCACTATTTATTTCTGGGTTTTTGTTGTGATTCTTCCAGTTGTTGAAGTTTTTAAGTTGTATCCAGGGATCATCGTTGGGTAAAGCAAAACTTAAGCCAAAGCTTAGTAATGATTTTTCTGTGGGGTTTAAATTATAGTTTGATTTGTTTACAATAGTAGATGAATTTGATTGTAGGTTCCAAGGGCTATTTTTGAAAAGATCGTCTAATTTTGTTTTTAGATAGGTGTTTCTTAAGTTTACTTTTCGATCTCTAATATGGTAGGCATAGTCCAAAATTTTGGTAAATAAGTTAAGGTCTTCGAAATTATTGTTATAGTATTGTTGAAGATGCTTGAAGTTTTGGTAATTCTTGCTAAATTTTTTCTTCAGTTCTTGTTTAAGTCCTTCTATTTTGTTTTTTAGCAGATGATTATAAATAATTGTAAATGGGTCACTTCCGTTGATATATATATATATATATATATATTATATTATATATATAATATATATATATTATTAATATATTATATATATATATATATAATATATATATATAAAGATATATATATATATATAATATATATTTATATATATATATATATATATATATATATATATATATATATATATATATATATATATATATATATATATAGTATAAAATATTATATTTTTTTTTTATATTTTTTTTAATTATATATATTAATTATGATAGTATATTGGAGTTAAAGTGTTATGATTTTTGATATAGTTTATTTAATATGTTAATTAAAATTTATAATCAAGTTCTTTATCAAAACCTCAAGGGCGAAGAAAATTTCAGTAAAATACAATCTACGCGAAGAAAGTAGAAATTTTAATCACTACATTATGAACCCTGCATTCCAACAAGAGGTTATTTTATTTTTGAAGTTAAATTACATCCTAAAAAAAAACTGTTCTATAAATATCTTGATTCCTTAACAACTGCGAATCTTACAAAATGCAATATAAGTTTTTTACAAAATTGTTTAAAAGATTGCATCATACCAAAAAGCTTAACTCCAAAATATATATATATATTAACAGAAGTGACCCGTTTCCAATTATTTATAATCATCTGCTTAAAAACAAAATAGAAGGACTTAAACAAGAACTGAAGAAAAAATTTAGCAAGAATTACCAAAACTTCAAGCATCTTCAACAATACTATAACAATAATTTCGAAGACCTTAACTTATTTACCAAAATTTTGGACTATGCCTACCATATTAGAGATCGAAAAGTAAACTTAAGAAACACCTATCTAAAAACAAAATTAGATGATCTTTTCAAAAATAGTCCTTGGAACCTACAATCAAATTCATCTACTGTTATAAACAAATCAAGCTATAATTTAAACTCCACAGAAAAATCATTACTAAGCTTTGGCTTAAGTTTTGCTTTACCCAACGATGATCCCTGGATACAACTTATAAAAAACTTCAACAACTGGAAGAATCACAACAAAAACCCAGAAATAAATAGTGATATTCTCTTCGGCATTTTACTACAATTACAAAAAGAGTTCCTGAAAAACACAGGTTTCCCTAGAAGATTTTTAAATGCACTGACTAACTTAAAAAAGAACAGGGATATAACCATTAGTCGTTCTGACAAAGGTAATAACATAGTTATTTAAACACTATTGATTATCTAAGCAAATCACTAGATCTCCTTAAAGACGAAGATACATATACCTCCATAAATAAAAACCCTCTAAAAAACTCCCAACAACTTTTCAATAAATCTTTATTAAAAATTTTACCTAATCAGGAAATCCTAACTCAAAAGTTCAAGGCATACTTTCCAACACTCTCTAGATTTTACACAATTCCAAAAACTCACAAAGAAAACATGACAGTACGTCCAATAGTTTCAAACATAAATTGCATTACACAAAATTTATCAAAATGGCTAGCTTCCCAGCTACAACCTCTAATTAATAATATATCATCCTCGAACATAAAAAATTCGGAACATTTCATACAACTTGTACACAATAAAAATTCTCGGATTTTAATATAGTCAGTTTTGATAGTTGTGTTACTATTCACAAAGGTGCCGGTAACTTTCACTTTGGATCTATTAGAAAACACCATCTTTTCCCAAATAATATCAGTTTACAAACCACTTTTAATTCAATAAAATATTTAATTGAATTAATGTTCTCACAAAGCCTTATCGGCACACATATAGATAATTCAATATGTCAACTCTTAATTTTCCGGCTAGTTATTGGACACAACAAATTTTTCTGGTAATAAGTGTCATAGATCATCTCTTTCTCCTGTATTTAGTAATACTTATTCTCACTTCGGAATTTAAATTTAAGATCACTTATGCACTATTCTTACCTAAAATTGTCCTCCATTCCATAACATTCTGTGTTAACCTCTTTTCTAGATTTTTTGGAAACCGCTATGTCTAGATCTCGAATTGTTTTTGAGAGCATCTTTCAACAAATCCTCTGAGATCAGATACTGGAAATTACTACTTTCAACCCATATATCATTTTCTGAAATTACCACTTTAAGTATAACGAATATTGGCACCAGATGTTATAAAATTTACATTAGAAGAGACTGGCTACATATGATAAGCACACCGCAAGATCCTTACCTCCGTGATGTCTCGGCTCAAAGAGAGCTGATCGAGAGCATTCCTATTTTCACACAGAGCACTTCATGAGCATGTGGTTTTCCCCGCCCTTAGGATACTAAGGGGAGAGAAACACTTGTTGTAAGAAGTGGCGTCTTCGCAAACATATATTATCATTCCTGAGTAGTCTCCATCGTGACCCGAGTGTGTGCAGCAAAATATATGAGCTGATCACGTCGCAGCAAACGTGTGCTTCGTGCCTCTAAACTCATGCAGCCCACATATTTCGCAGGATAGCACTAGTACTTCGAAATCATACCTTTGCGTCTAGAGGTATACACTTCTTTTTCTCTCATTAAGTGTGAGAGAGCATATTCCATCACATTTATCTCAGTTATAATCTATAATTCAGCTATGACTAAAAGTTTACAAATTATTTGAATTATTTACAAATTTTAATAGCATGATAGATAATAATATAAGACAATCTTTTGTCATTACCCGATTAACAATATAGCGACTTTCCAAAAACATCCTTCGTAACTTACATTCCAAATTCTATTCACACACAGTAAAATCAAATAACATAACTTTAAAACATAGTTTAAAACCTTCAAATAATAATCCAAACATAAATGCAGGCATTTACAGAATCAAATGTGATAACTGTACACAAACATATATATGGTGAACCTAATAATTTTACCATCCGTCTTTCTCAACACAAAAATGATCTCAAATATGACTAACAATCATCTTCACTCGTACAACCACCGTCAAACTAACACAACCATAAAATAACACAGAACAGCCTCCATTACCTATAAAAACAATACAATACCAGAAAATTGGAAATTGATTGAATCCTATCATTAAGAACCGAATAACTTTAATTCTACAGAAGGAAGAAATTTCCAATTGACGAAATACAACCATACCTATACCAAAAAGAAGTCAGGGCGTTTCTGAAAAGATTACTTAAGTGAAATTAATCAACTTAGAAAAATGCCAAATCGTAATGAAGATTCATTTACTCTACCAAAGTAGCAATATTTCAAAAGTAGCCAACCTCATCATGGAAAAAATTTCAACCCCTCTAGTACCGACGCAGTGTTTCGCTTACGAACACGAAATGCTTGCTGTTGTTAACTATTGGTTGATTAGTGGATTTTTCTGTGGTGCTATTCTGGTAGATATAGTTTTTTTAAATGTGTTAAAATAAAAATTTACCAATCAAGTTTTCCTTTAGGAAATCATCTCAAGGGCGAAGAAAATTTCAGTATATATATAATATAGTATATTATATATATATATATATGAATATATATATATATATATAATATATATTATATATATATTATATATATATTATATTATGATATATATATTATATAGTAAATATATTATGATTATATATATATATTTTATATTATATATATATATATAATATATATATGTATTGTATATAATATATATAGTTATATATATATTATAGATATATATAGTATATATATATATTTACTTTTATTCTAGTCTAAATTTAGAGGTTTCTCAGTCAGGGTTTTACTTGATTTATTAATACTTCTACTATAACTTAAGAATTATCTTTGATACGAGAAATTATTAGATATCTCTCATCGATTGGAATATGATCAAATAAAAAGTCTCACTACTCTGCCACATCCATTCCGACATTTTAAGAATCGCGATATTTTGATCAAGTCGAGCAATGAGTCGTAATTATTGACTTGACCCCTTCATTCTTTAACTAAATATTTGATATATAATAACCATTTGGTAACTTTCATTTTCTTTTTTACTAGCTAACATTAAGCAGAAACTTACGAAAATTAATAATCAAGCGCATTTTTCAAATACTACTATTACGGCTGATTTATATCGATTATATATTAGTGGAATATTGATAATTATCATACAGGTGTTGTAGGTTCTATTATCCTAAAGTACTCATTGTGTAATTTAATTTTCTTTTAAAAAACCAACTTCCTAAATCTATTCCTAATTATAATTTTAACTTTATTTCACCTATCGATATATATGTGGAAAGTTGTACTATGTTACTACTTCATCTATACTTAGTTTTATGACTAATAATAAAATAACATATTATTATTATTATAGGTACCACTTAACATATATAATATCTAATAATAAAAGAAATATTGTTTTTCAATTATTTACATAAAAACGATTCTTCATATCATCTAATAGTTTGGTTATATGCTAATATATGGTATATATACGTATATCGTATATATATAGTGTGTGAAAGTGACTGTATTTACTACGGAATTTGTTGGATAAGAATATGAAATTTTATTTATCTAGTATATTATTAGATGATGCTGATAATGTAATACTTTATATTTTATATACCTTATTTTATTCAAGTTTTTACTTATTATTCAACTACTATATACTATAAAGGGTCTCCATTATTCACTATACGACCCTTTAGTATTGATAGTAGAGTTAACTTATATATATATATAGTACTTATATATACTTCATATTAATTACTTGTTGAGGTAGGAGTGAGCGGTGTTATGAGGTCAATCTGAGAGTAGTTATTTCAATTTCCGGCTTTTATGGATAGTGATCGATATTAATCATAGAGTAGCTCACTACTAGAGGATCTATTATCTAAACTGTCCTGAATATTAACTCATTATATTATCTATTAGATTCATATTGATACCTACTTCATATTATTTAAAATATATATTTAATATGTACAGTACATGATTCCTTTTTTTTTAGTGTATTTATATATATATATATATGATACTTATAATATATTTTATATATCTACTTTTATATATATATTATAATTAATAGGTTATCATTATATATATATATATATATATATATTAGTGAGTGAGTGAGTGAGTTAGATAGGTATATGTGTGACTACTCATGAGTGATACATATAAGGGAAAACTTATAGTCTATATATATTTACTTATTAAGACGTGATTAATACACCTAAATCAGTATTATTATTAATTTAGTACGCCCATATATTATATATATTACTAGTGATTTATATTAATGAGTCACATAATGGAGGTTTGCTTAGTATTTGATCTAGACAACTTATATAGAAGTTTCATTATATGTGTTGATTTTATGATAAACTATATTCCTTAGACTTAGGTATTATCGAGCTATATCGTGAGCGGTGCTTATATATCTTTTCATTAATTATGAATTGACACACTCTTTTATTATAAAATCTAATTCAATGTTTCCAAAACATTTCTAACCTAATGACCATTCCTGAGAATTGTGCTGTCAGCTATATACTTAATATATATTACAATATTATTATAATCATATGATTCCCCTCACTTATGTAAATAAGCCATTAGCTACTTGCTTATACTGTCGTGAGTAATTGGCGTTATGAATATTAGATTTTATTTTAGCGAGTGATATGATTACACTCACCCATTTTCACAGAAAATAATGCATAGCTGATTTTTAATGTTGAAGACGAACATTTCATACAGGTCAAGTGTGAGGTCGGAGTATATATGACGAACGTAAAAAAAATATAAATAATATAATAAAAGTATCTAATATAAGTATATGAATTATCTTATAAGCTATACTACTAGAAACCTATATATATATATTGTCGAGATAATTTATCGATGAGGACACGCGAGGACACGCGGGTTTAGTATCAATAAATAGTTTGTTGTCCAGGGGTTTGAACTATGTTTATATTCCTTTAAAACTTTGCTGAATATCAGGTCAAACTTCAATAAGAATAATCAAAAGGTTCTAGAAGCTGTGTAGGTTTACAAAACAGTCAAGATAAAAACGAGTTTTACTCATAAATCATATCAAAAAAGAATTCCGCACACGGACTCGTTCTGAAGAGAGATTAGTAACGTAACGACAAAAATTGCTTTTATCATAATAGAATAAATGTCTGCCATTTTATTAAATATATCTTTGAAAGATACTCCTTAAATATAGCATTAAGCGTGAAAGATAATCAGTTATCAATTAGTGTGTGTACTCTGAACGAAGTTTAGAAACCAAAGCTTTCGATATGTTCAATACTACAACAATACATTCACCGAAATGGCCAAGAACAGAATTTAAGAAACTTCTGTAGTAAAGCGTTTCTTATGGAACTCACACTTTCTGAGATAGTATTAGAACTTAGAAGAATTAAATTTTTCCCACATCTTTATCTTAAAGGATGGATTTTGGAAAGAACGAATGATATAGCAATAGCACGATAGTTAAATGTTGAAAGGTGGCCCATTTTTAGAAACTTGTGCTCTTTCGGCCTGTAGGCCTAGTTGACGCTTCCAGCAATAATAAAAGATCAAAGTTGATCAGTGACCACTGAAAGATGAGGATTTTGGATTTATCTTGTCGTTCTTAGAAAAGAGTCATGGTTCTGCCTGACAAAGAGTACAAGACTAATTCACCGTACGCAAAATTTTTGTACTGGGCTGCGAGTGAAGACTTTCTATACTATTGCTGAAAGTTACTATATATTTCTCGATTCTTCGGATCGTCCTCTTGTCTATATGGCTCCGTTTGTACTCTTCATCTGTGCTATAAGGAATCACATCGACACAGGGAATACCGTTGCCAATTGGAAATCAAGATTGGCAGAGTGAGGGTTATTTATGTATATACAAACTGGAAGAGAGGTTAGGAGTTAATCCAATTTATCAATATGTTTCTTGTCTTCATCCAAACAGCCATATGAATGCATGCACGCTTCTCACATTACCAATATGTGTGAGTACATATCCAGAAAGATTCGGGCTGTACTTTAGAGTGGCTTAATAGCTATGACGATCTGTTTTTGAGATATGAGGTGCAAGGAGATATTATAGAATCTAGTGTGCATCTTCTGCTCCCTGATGGAGATGGGATACCTTACTGCACACGTGTTACTGAAAACATGCGCGCACATCTTGGTGGTTATTTAAAGGGGAGTGGGAGTGAACTGCGAGCGCTCTTCACAGACATAGAATTCCTTTTCATGCGGTGCATGAAAAATGGGTCAAGGCATATCTTCTCCTCTCTCTGGATTATATCATATCAGAGAGTATTCATAATCTTTCTCCACTGCACCAGATTCTTGAGTAATCAAAAAGGCACGCGAAAGAAAGAAGAAAGTTAAATAGACGATAATAGATTAATTGTTCCAATCGACGTCTCTTACCTTACTCGTTATTAAAATGTATTCTTTAAGTCTTCCTTCCTTTCTCTTTATTTTTCAAATTATTAGCTATGGGATGATGAGAGCTTCATATTTTGTCACAATTGATCTCGTTATAGTGATGCTGAGGATAGTTTTCCATAAAAGGAAGAGAGTTCAGCTGATCTTCAGTAATGAAGATCCAGTTTTTTGAGACGAATTTCTCTTCTTCTCACACAATTACCTTGTGCATATTATTCGTTCTTCCACTGTCGTGTTAACTGGAACCTCTTCCACTAATTTTCAATAAACATCCCGCCATCGAGATGACTTACACTTCAACATAGCTAGCTGTCTTAACCTACTAGACTTTTTATTTGTTTCTCACTTTTAATATTGTGGGTGAGAGAGCAGCTATAAATGTGGGTGCGCCAATGGTTGTTTGGGGAATGTTTTGTGGGATATGAGAGTTATTTGGTGTGGTGTTGGAATAGTGAAGGCTTCCCTATATAATCCAAAATTTTCACACACTGTGTGTGTTAATATATTCTTTTTAGTAGCAGATTTTGTTCAGTTTCGGATATTTTTTCCGGCGACGGGGTGTTGTGCATGTGCCAATACAATTTTTATCATTATTAGCTTTTTTTGAGAGTTAGTTCTTTTTATCTCATTAGTATTAACTTCTGACAATGATATCTTGTTTATGATGAGTCCAAAGAAAACTTTATCCCAACATTATTATTTTGGAAGGAGAAATTGTAGCTTCATACATAACTTCGACAATGGATGTGTCCTCATCGGTGGTTTACTTCCCATTTATTTTATTTTTATATATAAAGTCATTCTTGTTTCAACATAAGTAAATTCAACATTATGGATGTGTCACGTTGGTTATGTATAATTTTTTTTTCAATATAGCTATTTTTCTGCTTCATTATAGTAAGTTATAAAATGGAGATGTATGCACTATTTCGGGTTTAATTTTATCATATAACATATTCGTAACGTATTTCTCTCAGACACTAGCGCGAACTCGCGAGATATAAAGCTTTTCCACGCTCAGAACTGTTAATCGAGTGAGTGAAGGCGTCCGTTTCACAGAAACATAATAAGCTTCTATAGTAATGCGTTTCTGTATAAATAACGCGAGTGCCGAATTGCAAATTACTATATATATATATTGGAAGGAAGCTCGTCCTGTAGAATATTTTTTAAAAGTTCATAGAAAAGACATGTTTGCATCTGATATACCTATTCTGTGAAGTTAGATATAGAAGTTTGTTCACGTATAATAACTTCTAATATATAGACAATTACGACCACTTACACATCATGTATTTTGCCAACGAAGTAATTCATTATTTGATACACTATCTGCCATTTATTAAGAGACCATTTGTGTGCTGACTGGCTCACGAAGGGATTATGTTTCCATAGAACATTTGAATATCATGATATATACTATATAATGGATATTAAAGGGGATTGATATATTACACATTGCGTGTCAACATTGGCGTGTGCTACCACATATATCTTACACATCACGTCAACAACACTCAATGTTCTTTGCCACCAATTTGGACATATGTTAACACTGGACTCTGACAGATAAGATCCCCTTTGTTAATAGTATTTTATCAATTTTTAACGTGCTCAGCTATGTAGTGTCATATTCTTGGTTGCTTAGAGGGGCGTGCATCTTTTTTCCGCTGTCTTGTATCGCGCGGTTAAACCTAATTATCGACTAAATATTATTTGCCGAATGTACGATATATATTGAACACTCTGTTTGTTTCATTTTGGTCAGTGAAGAACAAAGAGCTGTGAATGCGATGCAACCATGTTCCTTCTCTGAAGGCATATTCCACAAAACTTCGTTGAGTTTTTAGGTACTTTGAGTATATGAGCTTGTTTGTATTTTTCCTTAGTTATCTGTTATCACAGATACACATAGGGTTTATAAGATTCTTTCCTTATATATGGAACAGTAAGAGTTTCTTACCTGGCCGTGTAGTCTTGTAGAATCTTCAGGTCGCAGAGAAGCGATGTCGTTTTTAAACTAGAGAGTTCCCTACTCTCTTAGATAACAGCTATGTTCTTGGGCAACAAGCCGTGAGCAAATGATACATACTACATATAAAAAATTAGAGTATCAGAGGGTTAATCCTTGAAAAGTCCTTGGTTGAAACTTGAGAGTTTTAAATCTACGATGAAAGGAACAACTTTTGTTTCATTCAAATGTTATTGTAGGAGTGGACCCTCATCCCTCGCTTTGGGCTTTGATCTTCTCTCTGTGGAATCTAGACCCTATACACCATGTGTGCGGTACTACATTGTTAAACTTGATATATATGAGTAGGCTTCTTTAAGTTCACATGGAAAAATCTTAGACTTAAGTTGGGAGGTCAAACTTGCTTATGAATACCAGACAAAGAGTACACGTCCCATTATAAAACACTGCACTTAAATAAAGAGGCATAAACTTGCGACCCTCCCAATTTGAGATAATTTGTCGACATTAGCTCTTACAAACGTTTATGGAATGTATGCGCTCCTATTATTCGTCACCTTGATATCGAACGACAATCGAGGGCCAATATTTGGTATCATATTACATTGGTTCAGAATATATAGGGATATATATTTTTCATTATATTATTTTAATTGTTCTTCAAAGAGATAATCATGATTTTGGACAGTTTTAAATATTTTTTTCCAAATATCAAAGAGTTCGTGTGACGTTCGGTATTCCTGTGACAGCTTTCCTATCGTCTTCATCTTTCTTGAATTGGGCTTCCTCTCTCTTAAGTTGAGATTCTTTCAGTTTCACTACTTTCCTTTAGTTAAGATCCTTTCAAGTTTTCTGTTTCTCTTTTGAAATAAGGGCGTATTTCTCTTGATATCTCTTGAAATAAGGACGTACTTCTCTTTACATCTCTTGAAGTAAGGGCGTACTTCTCTTGTTTATCTCTTGAAATAAGGGCGTACTTCTCTTGATATCTTGTTCTCATATCATAAAGTAGACTTTCTCTTTCACTTTTCTTTGATTAATTAAAACTCTTTTGCCTTTTTAGGTCTAATTCTTTAGCCATCTGGCACAGGATTTGGTAGTATCACCATTATATATATATATTTAGTTTGAAATATTTATTTAAATCTCGTGAACAATGAAAGCTATGTAAACATCTGACTCCATTACATATAATAATGAAGCAATAATGTTAAGTTATATATTCCTTCTCGGACAAGGCCACCTCAAATAAAATCAGTGTGATGATATTTTTTTAATATCTGATGAGGATACACGCTGGTTACAAGTATCCATCCATTCTCTTTGTCCATTAAGGGTTAGAACTATGTATTATTTTAATATCATTTAAAACTCGTCCTATGAAAATATCTTATACATCTACTCCTATAAGAAATAAATTAAAGCAGTACATGTACCTATGCGAATAACCTATATAATACTATTTTAAGTAACCATAATATCAGGAGTTTCTTATCTTGAGAGACCCTCAAAGAATTCAAGGAGGAGAAAATGCCCGAACACTAGTTTTGTCGACTAGATCAGCAAATAGTACGAGGCTATTGTAACGGGCACAAAAAGACCTATGCAAGTTAGGATAAGAAACAATCTTGCATGCACTAATTTGTGTACGGTCTATATATAGAGCAGAAAATGCTGTTTAAGCAGTATTAACCTATCGAATTACTATAGTAATCAATTCTTAACTTGATAAGTCTAAATTAATTATACTTTCTATCGTATTACAAGCTAATATTTTTATACATTCAATTTGCCAAGCCCCCGTCTGTAACCATTAATTTAGTGAGAGCTCGTACACATAGACAGAAAATCCACCTAGAGCATCATGGGACCGCGACGGACCTCACTATGGTAAATCGTCAATGTAGGGTCATCCCCTGGCCCAGGTGGGCCACAACCATGCCCCCATACAAAACCCTGCCATTCTCTCCAATCATTGTTGCTTTATTATTAGCATATCTTCGTTTCATATCTCTAACTATATTACTATAATAACTATTACTTAGGAGACTCGATATTAATGAAGATATCCACACAGTTCATGTTTTTCTAGTTTTAATTTTAAACTCGTCCAGGCTTACGCACTCCACTCCCAGTTCTGGGGAACCAAGGGGCATCTGATGAAGATAATTGATATATATATATATATATATATATATATAATATATCTATAGCAGCCCGGTATTCGGTTATTCCCAAACATCAACCCTCTATTCACACTATATACATTCTACGCTTATTAATAATATACGCTATTATATATATAAATAAACTACTACATTACTTATTTTTTAATTCTAATTAATTATATATATAATATATATTCAATACCTCATTTTATCCACATGACTACTAAATCTCACTATAATTATCTTATTACTAATATAAAGTTCCTTCACTCATTATTTATTTCATCTAATCATTATTATACCTACTTATATTAACTTTTCTAATAATCATATATATTTATATGTATCCTAAATATATATATAGATATATGTTATATATATATATATAACCTACTATATCTATTTATTATATTATATATAGTATTAAATTATATATATATATATATATATATATATATATTTAATATACTCACTTATAATAACTAAGTATTAGCATTTACTGAATATATAGAACCTCAGTACTATATACTATTTATATATTTAATAGTATATATATATCTTATTATCAAGGATTTGTATCAACTCCCCTATACTAAAAGATTGTGATGCCTCATTATATATATACGGTATATATACGGTAATAACATTATATATTATATTATATATATAATATATATACCTAATAAAACTCAGGATCAAATTTGAGAAACTTATTAAGATACTCATATATACATTATTTCTTTAATTATTATATATACCATGAGACTCATCATTAATATTAGTCCTCACTAACCATATATATTATATACATAAATAACACACGGTATCATTTATAACATATTAATACACCTACTCATCAGGTATTATAAGCGAACCACTCAGAATAACATATAAATAGTATTATAATATCACTTATATAGTATTATACCCTTTATATTAATTTCTACTAATAATATATAGTATATATACTAATATATATAGTTATTTTATATAATTATTTGGCATAACTCACCTAGCTGTCTAGCTATAATGGACTCGGCTGGTTGATCGGACCGTTGTCGTGTATGACTGTGGTTCTCGTGCATACCATCTTTGGTTCTCTATAGTCTTGTAGAGGCTAGGCATTAGTAGAGGTGTGATGTGAGATTGATATTTATTGTGTGATGATCACTGATGGATGAGTGTATAGGTTTGGGTTTCTATATGGAACGATTATAGTAATTAAAATTAGGTTAGCTGTTATTGATAGGATGTGTGGATACAGTTGATCTGTTTCTCATCTACAATTAGTATGATGATATAGAATTAACTATATATTCTGCGGGTACTGTGATATAGGCTGTGTTGGTGAGTTGAGGTTCAGCTGATATATATATGAGATGATGATGATGATGTATATGTAGCATTAATTATATGGCAAGGGAAATAGCTCTAGTTTCTTTCATCGCACTTATTTGAGAGATGACGATATATGATATTTAGACGATTACGTATACGTGTCGCTATTTTATTTCAGATAATAGAGAGTATAGTTGATTGTTGTGCCAGTAGGTCGGGATTATGAGATAGGAAGCGTGTCTTGTGTATTATGTGCTATTCAGTAGTAGTTGATCTGGAGTATAGAGTGAGTAGAGTAGATAATGATGTATAGTTAGGTATGTGTACGGACTTTATATACTATGATCGATAAATGACAGCTAGTTGTAGGGTAGTAAGTTCTATTGGATTGTGTAATGATGCTCTGGATGTATGCGAGATACGAATATATTCTGAGCACTGATACTCATCGATGGTGTAGATAAGGATGGATGTTTTGTATCATCTTGAGTAGTATTAGTTAGTTAGAGATAGATAGTGTAATATTATAATCAGTGTATATTATGCAGTTGAGTATGTATCTATATGTTATGCTATGGATCGGTTGTATTACGTTATCAGGATGTAGTTGTAAGTATAGATATCAGATATTACTTTGTGTGAGCGGAAGCATATTGTAGTACATGTATGTTATAGTTTAGCTGATGGATCTATATATCGAGTGTGTAGTTCACTCCTATGGAGTGTTGATTGAGGATGATCGCTTGTGTGACGCTCCTGGTATTGGCTATATACTAGTTTCATATCGGATAATATATATTTGCTGGCTGACTCGTAGATGCATACGCATCACGCTTATTTATGTATTTGTCTCAAGGAGTCGTGTGCTTTTCAGGTGATCAATTGTATGATGCTGTAGATCTGTTGTATTATTATAGGTGTTAATACCTTTATCTATGGCACTGATAGTATTGATTGTTTGTGATAGAGGTGTGTGCTAACTAATCTGTTCGGCTAGGCGCGTTACAGCGGAGCGTCTGTCGACTTGTCGCTCTGGTAGTGCTTGGACTTCTATGCGTATATAATATTAATTAGTGCGATTGCTTGACGTGGTCCGTCGATATTATTTTACGTTATGACTGCTATAATAATTACTCTCTACTAATCCTATGTACTATCAAACTTCATCTTCAAGGAATACTTAGTACTCATACTAACACACGAACTCAAAAATCATTAATAATATCACGCATATAATTATATAAGGGTTAAGCGACATATCATATTTTCACCACTTTATCACACCTCTATCTCACATTCTCACACACTCTCATACTCAATTTATACATATTTCTAATACTATACCATACTAATTATTCCTTATATAAGCTACTAAATCTATAGATATATATATATATATATATATATATATATATATTTATATATATATTAGTTATATATATATAATATATATACCTACTATATACTATATAACCTATAATATTAAATTGAATTGCTTATATATATATATTACTCAATATATAATACTACCCCTATAATACCTCTCAATTAAGGTTAACATACATTGTAAATATAATACTACTAAAATAGTGTATAGATACTATATATATTATTATATAAACACAATAGTACCTATAATATATATCTTCACTATTTATAATAGTTAAGGTATATATAAGCTATTATATATATATATAATACTATTATAATTATATAATGTAATTACATATAATGACTAAATAAATACTGAGATACTATATATTATATAATATATATTATAAATACCTATCTTTATAATTATATCTTATAGTCCTCAACAGTTTTGCCACACTTTTCAGTTATCTTATCACATCTAACACACAAGACCTTGAGCTACAGTCCCCCCCTACGTGGATTCATTGTTATTATTATTTTCTTATTATTATTCATTATTTTATTATTATTTTTTATTATTATTATTATTATTATCATAATTTATTATTATTATTATTATTATTATATTTTATTTTTATTATTATTATTATTATTATTAATTAATTTATTTTATTATTATTATTATATTATTATTATTATTATTATTAATTCATTATTATGTAATATGATTAATTAATTATTACTATTATTATTATTACTATTATTATTAATTATTGTTATTAATATTTATATTTATTATTAATTATTATATTATTATTATTATTTGATTTATATTATTAATCATATATATATATATATTATATATAATATATATATATATATATATATATATATATACTATACTCTTATCATATCGGTTCATTAAACTATACTTATATATTATATTTGAGAATTTCCTCCTAATTTGCTTAGATTATAATTTGACCTATACCACTAAATTAAAAATAACATTAAATATATATATATATATTAATATAATATATATATTATATATAATATATATATATATCCTAATATTAATATATAATATCACTATAATGAAATTCCTTATATATATTTATACCATATATTATTATATATATAAAGTCTTTTTTATACCACTATTTATTTATATATCTATATCATCCTATTACTATTTATTAATATACTCTAATACTAACTGTTGTTAAAAAATTCATAACTATATAAATATTAATTTTATATTTACTGTACATTATACTCCCTCATATTATATTCACTTTTCTAAAACATTACATTATTGATCAGAAAACAGTTAGCTATATATTGTTAAAAATATGATTATTTGGTTACTACACATCAATCATACTTACTATATAGCTAATACTCATATATACTTATATAGCCTAAAAGCGCACCTCATATGTTCTTTATATATATTATACCACGCACAATAACTGCAGTATAGTATTTCACACTCTACATAAGTATCACTATTTATACTAGTGATATATACTCAGTATCACATATATATTATATATTATATACTATCTGGGTCATATCTCCTACTATATTCCTATTATTTATTAACGATCTTCTCGTCTACTCATCAACATTTATAATATTATCCTTCAGGTCTCGATACATATAAAAATAAGATTAATCGACTTATATCATAATATCTCTTACTATATATTTTATTCTTATTTTACTATATTATATTTTATATTATACTATTTTTCTCTCCCTTACCCTTATAAATATTAATAATAAGTAGTAGTACTCGAATTTAAAACTGTATATACTATACTATATAAGAATATAAAAATTAAAGTTTCCTTGTCTTCCTATTATAGATCTTTATATACCTTACATATATTATATTGCGGCTTCATAGCAATATTAGTTTATTTACAATTATGAGACATGTTTACATCGTGAAGATTGTTATTATTCCCAATCCCAAGTCAATATCACGCTAATCTATATTATATATTTATATATACTGAGCCTCCGCTTCTATATTATAATTGTAACTATAATTATAATTTTACAATTTCAGTATAATAATTTCAATATTTATATACCATTCAAGCGCCGCTAAATGACATTCGATTTTGCATAAAATGACAGCTGATGCTGCTATTTCCAAATTCAGATTTTAACCCACATGTTTTTTGAATCTATATTATTCATAAAACCTTAGACTACTGCCTATGTGGCTTATTGGTTAAATGGTTACAATAATTATCAATCATTTAATAGTATTATTATTATTATTATTTCACTCATTTTCATTACTCTTTATTGACTTATATAATTATAAACTTTTTATTACATTATTCATATTATTATTATAATCTCATTCTTTTTGACAGTTATAAATATCTATTATTATTATTATTTATCTCCATTTAATTATTATTTCACTTTATTATTGTGTGACTAATTATTATTATTATTATTACTTCATATATATATATATTATATTATTATTACTTATTAATATCACCAAAATCATATATTATCAATTAACAATCTATTATTATATATATCACTAATTATAACTGTTATAAATTATATGTGCAGATTTTTTACGAAGTGTTTCTTTTCCATATCATATATTATCTATATAATACAGCTGTAATATAAATACTAACAATAACATATCATTCGATAAAATTTATACTTGCATACATAATATATTATATATATATTTAATTAATATATATATATATTTATATTATATATATATAATTATTTATATATATATTATAATATATTTATGATATATATTATATATATTTATATATATATATATAATATATATATTATATAATATAATATATAGTATAATATATATATACTTATTATTATATAATATATATTATATAATATATAAATACATTATATATATTATATAATTAATTATAAATATATATAATATAATATATATATATATATATTATAATGTATATATTATATATTATATAATATATATATTATTAATATTAATATTATATATTAATAATATATATAGTATATATATATATATATATATATATATATAATATTAATAATATATATTAATATATTATTTATATTATATATATATATATTATTAAATTTATAATTAAAAATATATAAATAGTATTATATATATAGTAGTATATTAATATTATTATTAATGTGTGTGTGTGTGTGTGTTATAAACAACCTTGCTACAAATTTCACGCAGTGGAGTGATAGGTATTATAGTAAAAAGTTAACCTCACTTACACAAGTAAAAATTATATTCACTCACTGCTTGGGATGTGAACAACTGTGGTGCACCATACAGCAGATGTTTCGAGCGTAAAGTGTTTAGACGACCTTATACAGTATACCACGATGACTATTATAGGTAAGGCTTGAGAATTTGATTCTGTGGTGAATATATAATCACGTATTACTAATTATATTTATATAGGACAGGAACCATACGACCCTCAACTCTACCCGTTGATACCATACACTCGGCGATAGCGACAATAACTGGGCACCGAGCAGCATGAAGTGAATAATACTTTTAACAGGGGTAATATATTGTTATGTATAATAAACAATTAGCTTCAAATTTCAAAATATCGTAGTGTGATAGGTATATCAATAAATATACAGTCACCTACAGTCATTTCACACTGCTATGTTGATTATGAACGCTGGGCCCAAGCAAATGTCCGCGTAAGTGTTTGATGACACACTACGCCACGATGGACTTAAAAGTTAATTAGTTCAGAGCTGAAGAAATTATGTTCTCTGAGTGGTAAATATTAATAGTCCTTATATTGAGGCGTGTAGTGTCGTACAAACACTTTACAGTCGACCATCTCATGCTTATGGGCTCCAGGTTACATACCATTAGCTAAGATGTGAAATATTACTATGTATGAGGGTTAATTTTTAGAATATACCTATCACATATTATACTATCTGAGCGTTATGAAATTTTTAGTAAGCAGTTTTGATTTTATACATACAATAATATTCCCCGTTATAAAGTATTTTCACTCTCTGTTTTGAGGTGTAGCCAGTTTGTCGCTTAGATCTTTACGAGTTGTAGTGCGGGATAAAGTGGCGTCGTGGTTACCTGTTTAGGAGTGAGTAGATATATTCACCACAGGAACAATCTCGCGCTTTTATATCTATAGTCCATCGTGCGTAGACTCGTTCATAGGACTCTTTTGACGCACGGAGACATCTGCTTGGGCCCAGTTATAAACATTCCACAGCTAGTGTGAAATTACTGTAGGGTTTATTATTTTTTGTTACTAACCTATCACACTGCGTTGAATTGTAGCAGTTGTTATACATACAAGATACATACAATGTATCCCCGGTTATAAAGTATTGTTCATCTATCGCGTGGCCAAGGACAGTTTGATCGTACGCATTTAAACTTTTAGGCATGAATCTAAACAATATGATGGTTTTTATGTTTATTCCCGCTGGGTGGAGGGTATGTAAAGGTGCGTATGCTGTGGATATACTGTATGGAGTGAGAGTAAGAAATAATATTTCAAAACAAAGTGAAACTATAATTTCCGGCGCTTTACTCATAATATAGTCCATAATCGTGCGTGTACGTAGCAGACACTTACGCTGGTAACATACTGCTTGGGCCAGTGTTCACTCATCTTTTCAGGCCACGATGAAATTATAAGTAGGGGTTATTTTGAATACCTATCACACTGCGTTTGATTGTAGCAGTGTTTATACATACAATATATTATCTTTAAATTCCCAGTTATAAAAGTAATTTTCACTCTGCGCGTTGCCAGTTTTGTCGCTAATCACGTTTTAAAATTTTAGGACCCGAAAGTGAGGTGGAACGGATGTTTAGATGGCGTTAGTTACTGTTTTTCCTTTGTTGGTTATTTTTAAGTTTTAATTTTCTTATTTTTCAATTAAAACCAATTCTTTCCCTTCGCGCATATAATAACTTTTTAGTTCCATCGTGGCGTGGTCGTCAACTATTACACTTACGCGAGTACTTATCTTTCATACCAAGGTCACACAATCCAATGTTCTATGATAGTGAATTATTTACATGAGAGTTGGGTGCTCTCAATTTATATATTTACAAACATATAAACAGTGGTAACAATTGCTTGAAGATACTTTTTATTAATTCATCATTTTAACTGTGATTCCATATATATAAGTTATCTTTCTACTCTGCAGCCTTGTGGCCCAGTTTTCTCGCATAACGATTTTTCCGCGAGTGGTTGATACCGGTATGAGTACGAGATATACGATGGTTCCTTTGTTTTAAAGGTGTTGAGTGATAATAATTTCATACACAGGAACAGGATTCTCTGATGCATTGCGCTATTCTTAGTGCTATCGAGAGTGGCTGTGTCGATGCGGAAAACACTTATTAACGCGAACATTCTGCTAGTGTCACAGGCGTTCACATCCCACAAGGCAGGGGTGAGATTACTTCGAGTCTAGGGGGGTTTATTTTTGAATACCATGACTCACCTGCCGTTGAATAGTAGTTCATAGTTGTTTTATAATACAAATACATTTGATATTCAAGGAGTTTCTCGCGGAGCGCGCTTTAAAAGTGAGTTGTTAATTTCGATTTCACTCTAGTAGAGTTATTTGCTTGTCGTAGGCCGCAGGAGTTGTGGGACGTAAGAGAGTGCGTCGTGGTTCCTGCTTGGTGGGTGATATATTCACACAGGAACAATTCTCGCGTTTTACTTTTAGTCCATCGTGGCGGTGGTCGTCAAACACTTGACGCCGGATTACAATATGCTTGGGTCCAGGTTTTCATCATCCCAGTCAGTTTTGTGAAATTACTTGAGAAGAGTGTTGCACTTTTTGAGGATACCATCGACAGCTGAGGCGTTGACAGATGGCCTTGTAGCCGTTGTGGTTAGTCTTAAAAATATACGTTTTTTTCCCGGTTAATAAAGTTATATTTTTCACTCTGAGTGCGGATGCCTCAGCTTGTGGAGGTCGCTACGCGGGGAAAAAAAATTGCCGGGCTCCGAGGCCCTGCTGTTAAAGACCTTTATTTGTGGACGGGTTATAAACTGTTCTTGTCGTGTTGTGTCCTTCTTTGAGTTTGTGGTATATTCCACCAACCACGAACAATGTCTTACTCGCGTCTTCTTTACATCTTTTTTAGTGTTATTCTCTCAATCGTTGTCGTGGCTCGTCAAACACTGAACGCCGGACATCTGCTTGGGTCCCTAGGTTCACATCAAGCAGTTGTGAAAGTTTCAACTGTAGTGGGTTATTTGATGGTAATTCTTTCCTTATCTATCAGTCCATTAGATCTTTCCTGTATTTTAATTTCGTCTTGTCATTATATGTTTATAAGCATACACATCAATAAATATTCCCGTTTTATACTAAGTGTATTGGGTTCACTTTCAATGCGCGGTAGCCCTTGCGTACAAGCTTTGTCTTCTTAGCTACGATTTAGTTTGTGGCGTCCGCTGAGTGGATTTGGGTAGAGTGCGTCGTGGTTCCTTTTGGGTGGGTGATATGGGTTGATATATTAACCACAGGAACAATTCTCACAGCACTCTTTTATCCTTATAGTCTTACCTTAAGTGAGCTCTGTTGCGTTATCGAGCTCACATATTCGATATATAAAGACTCGAGTCACTTATTTGCTTCATAAGGAAGGAGGCTTCACACTTCTCTCCCTATTGTCCACGCTGGTTGTTAAAATTCTAGGTAGTGGAGTTATTTCTATTGAGAATTATTACTATATAATTATATATTTATCTTTATATCTTGTTATTTCATTTTATCACTTTTTTAATATCTGTTATCTACTCATACTATATTATAATTCATAATATATTACAGTATATATTATATATTACCTTTATATCTATAATATGTGTATTTCTATAGGTGATATATGTATTTATAGATATGACTGAATTTTGTGCTTACGAGTTTTTTGAAAAAGTGAGCTGTTTGACAGTAAATACATTTTAATGATATATGATTACACGAACTCGATCATAGGTGTATAGTACTAAGTGGAGAGTATGAAAAAGCTCTCTTTAATGTATGAGACTTCTGGTCTAGTGTTGTAAGTTCCCTTATTTTACATTTTTTTAATTGGCGTAGGAGAGTCGGAATAGTATTTGAGAAAATTCATCGGAGAGTTAAGGAGATAGTAAGTTAAATTAGGTATGTCCTATTATATATTATGTTACCACAGAGATGGGAGGAAAATAGATTAGCTGAATGATAAAGAAAATTAGAATTACAGAAACACTAAACTTCTAATGGAGAGTGAATCGGAGCAACAGAAGGTAGCTGCCGCACTGGAGAAGAAAGAGACATATAATGCTAGGAGTGAATTAATATATATAAATGTGAGAGAGGTGAGTAACGAGAAAATTATATATGAATATAAGCACCGATTAAGAAAGCGCTAGAGAAATCGGAGAAAAGGATCTCTCAGATAAAATTAGATGCGGAAACCGCCAAAGACGAGTCATGATGCCTTGCGCAGTTAATGCCTCCTAAGCCTCTCCTGTTGTAATAAAATGCCTTTAGCTCAGTAATTTGCAAAATTAAAAATACCTTAGAAACTCGATAAAAACAAATAATTGATATTGTAGAAGATAACCGTTCTTAGCTGATTATTTGGTTGAATGCATCGAGCTCGAGGATATTTTAGAATGAGTGTACCAAAGGAATATTTGCACTATCCTCGGATCTTATATATTATATATAACTTAGAGATATTCAGCAGTATTAAGCGTTGTTTTTATTAGTGAGTTGTAATACAGTGGAATTCGGATTATTTAATACAGATATTATGTAATTATGAAAGAAAGCAGCTACTTTTTATTTATATTGTTAATATACTCATGGAACTATAGGACGAGTTGAGATTTATTATGTCTAAATACTAAAAAGTATGAGCCCTCAATTTTTTCGAGTATTCGAACGCTCCAAGGGTAATATTTTATTATAGGAATATTGATTCAATTTTGGAGCACTTAGAAAATGGGTGACTGCGGCGAACGTGAATATGACCGCTGTCAATCTAATTAATTTCTTCTCCATTGATTTAAATATATTAACGACGGTGCCGAGGGACGCTTGCCACACTATATTAATATTTTCTATCTTTTTTATAGACAAAATAAAAAATGTATATTGATTTGAATTACTAACTTTTATTGTAGAGCTTTCTAGGAAACTATTATAGAAGCTCATAATACACTTTTATGTTTCTTAAAATTTCACGTATCAAAACACATCAGTCAAATGTCACAATTAGATAAATATGATCACATATAGCAATAAGTTATTTTTTAAAAATAAACACAATAACCAATAACATCATGATTAATTATCAGTATAACAGGAAAAGACACTGTAGCCAACACCACACATCACGACTATATAGAATTTTAAGATAATAAGGAGCTATATAACCCAAAAACGTGCGATTATATTTTGATTCAGGTCGTGCAACTACTCGAGTTGTGATGTAGTAGCTGCACTAAAAAGGAGTATAGTTGAGCAACTGCTACAGAGATAATGTTTCAAAGCAGTATTGGGAATACTGTGGTCATACGAGACTTGTAGAGGAATTCTTTAATAATAATAATGGCAATTAGAATTTTTTTAACAGATTACAATTAAATATGCACTAAATTGGGAATTGATGGGAGAGAAACAATTGCAATATGACTGAGTCTAGTGATATTGTAAATATGAAGAAAAGCTCACTGATAATTATTCTCAGGTGAAAGTACCATACTCTCGTCCAGTTGATTAATGTTTATATAG
>JABUQX010057820.1:0-23282 GCA_015478945.1 Trachelipus rathkii
AGAGAGAGATATATATAAGAGTAGCGTGAAAGCTCAGGCGAACCTATATAACATATATAATATATATATATATGATATATATAGGTTATATTTGATATATATAGTATTAAAGTATATGGTACTATTCAGATAGATATATATATATTATCCACCGAGTAATATATAGTAATATAATTAATATATATAATCATATATATGATATAGCTATATATATAGATATATATACTATATAAATATATTTTATATTATATTATATATATATAATATATATATATATATATATATATATATATAGTATGTAATGCCATGAATGATATTTAAAGTTTTAGCCACAATCTATTAAGAGGAGACTTCATAACTAGATCCCTACTTTTTGAAACCAAAATCAAAATTTTCAAATTTTGCTTTTACGACAGGAGTTAGCACAAGAACGCCGGATAAACAAAATGTAATTAATTTTTTAAAAAAATTCTAAATAGTTTTTTAGATTCAGAAATTTATTTAGAGAGGTGTCGAACTCAAAAATTTTAAAATTCCAGTCAAAATTGCAATTCCAGGTTTAGGAATTAGGATCAAAAACTTATAAAATTATATGAGAAATCTAATTTTTTTTTTTCATTTCTCAACCTCCCACCCATCTTCAAATCTTACTCAGTCAAATAAATGGAACGAGCCGGATCCGGCCGGAGCCGGAGCCTGGGTATGATTTTTTTTCATGAAATAATTTTTTTTAGATGAAAAATTTATTGGCAGAAGATGTGCTGAACAATTTTCAAATAGTACAGAATCCTTAGTCGAATCCGGGATCCGGCTCCAGATCCGAGTCAGAGCGGAGTCGAAGTCGGAGCCGGAGCCGGAGTGTGATTTTGAGCCGGAGTCGAGGTCTTAGCCGGAGCATGATTTTTTTTTCGAAAAATATTTTTTTAGAAGATCTGCTGAACAATTTTCAAATAGTGCAGAAACCTTATTCGGATCCGGAGCTGAAGCCGAAGTTGGAGCTGGAGCCGAAGCCGGAGCCGGAGCCGGAGCGGAGCCGGAGCCGGATCCTGGGTAATGATTTTTTTTCAAAAAATAATTTTTAGGTGAAAAAATTTAATGCCAGAAGGACGTGCGGAACAATTTTCAAATAGTACAAGGAAAGCTTAGTCAGATCGCGGAGGGCCGGAGGGTGAAGTCGGTAGCCGTAGCCGTAGCCGGAAGCCGGGAGCCGGAGCTGGAAGCCCTGGGTTATGAATTTTTTCAAAAAATATTTTAGTTGAAAAAAAATTTAATGCAGAAGACGTACTGAACAATTTTCAAATAGTGAGAACCTTAGTCGAATCTGGATCCGGAGTCGGAAGTCGGAGCAAGGGGTGAAGTGGGAGCCGAATTGCAGAGCCGGTGCCGGTAGGTTGAATTTTTTTTTTCGAATAAATATTTTTTTAGGTGAAAAATTTAATTGTCAGAGAAGTGCTCGAACAATTTTCAAATTAGTGCAGAAACCTTAAGTTGGATCCCGGAGCCGGAGATCGGAGCCGGATTCTGGGTATAAAATTTTTTTTAAAGAAATTTGTTTTTTAGATGAAAAATTTGTTGCCATGAAAGACGTGCTGAAACAGGTTTCAAAAATAGTGCAGAATCCATTAGCCCGGATCCGGATCCGATCCCAGTCGAACCGGAGTCGAAGTCGGAGCCAGAGTCAGAGCCGGTGCAATAGTATAAATTTTTTTCAGAATATATTTTTAGATGAAAAATTTATTGCCAGAAGTCGTGCTAAACAATTTTCAAATAGTGCAGAAACCTTAGTCAGATCCGGAGAGCCGAAGGTGAAGTCCGGAGCCGGAACCGAGAAAGCCGGGCGGGAACCTCGGGTACTCGAATTTTTTTCAAAAATTATTTTTTTAGGTGAAAAATTTAATGCCAGAAGAAGCACTGAACAATTTTCAAATAGTGCAGAAACCTAAGTCAGGTCCGGATCCGGATCCGGATCCGGATCCGGATTCGGATTCGGAGACGGATCCTGGGTATTAATTTTTTTTTCAAGAAAATAAAGTTTCTTAGATGAAAAATTTAATTCGCTAGAAGACTTGCCTGAAAGCATATATTAAATAGTGAGAATCTTATCGGATCCCCGGAATTTGGAGTCGAAGTGACCGGAGCCGGAGCCGGAGCCGGAGCCGGGAGCCGGATTCAAAGTTGGAGATGGAGTCGGAGCCAGAGTATGATTTTTCCGAAAAATATTTTTTTAGTTGAAAATTTTATTGATAGAAAACTTGCTGAAACAATTTTCAAATAGTTCAGAAACCTGTAGTCGGATCCGAGCCCGGAGCCAGATCTGGGTATGAAAATTTTTAAAAAAAATAATAATATTTTTAGGTGAATACTTTAATTGCCAGAACGACGTACTTAACAATTATTCAAATAGTTCAGAAACGCTTAGTCAGATCCGGAGCCGAAAGTGGAAGTCGGAGCTGGAGTAGGAGCCGGAGCTGAGTCAGAGCCGGAGCCGGGTATGAATTTTTTTCAAAAATATATTTTTTTTAGGTGGAAAATTTAAGGCCAGAAAACGTACTGAACAAATTTGCAAATAGTGCAGAAACCTTAGTCAGGTCAGATCCGGATCCAGATTCGAGCGCCTATCCTTAGTAATACATTTTTTCCAAGAGATAATTTTTCTTAGGATGAATAATTTTTCCCATGCAGACTTGCGGAAACAATTTTCAAATAGTGCAGAATCCTTAATCGAATCTGGATTGGGCAGTCCGAGCCGAAGGATCTAAGTCCGGAGCCGGGAGTATGATTTTTTTCGATAAAAATTTTTTTTGTGAAAAATTTATTGATAGAAGAAGTGCTGAACAATTTTCAAATAGTGCAGAAACCTTGTCAGATCCGAAGCCGAAGCCGAACTCGGAGCCGGTGTCGGAGCCGGTGTCGGAGCCGGAGCCGGAGCCAGGAAGTCCCTGTTTTTTTTAAAAATTTCTTTCAAAAATATATTTTTAGGTGAAAAAATGTATTGCCAGAAGACGATGTTGAACAATTTTCAATTAAGTAACAAGAAACCTTAGTTCGGATCCGGGGACCAGATCCGGAGCCGAAACCCGGAGTTGGGTCCTGGATGAATTTTTTTTAAGGAAATATTTTTTTAGGTGAAAATTTATTGAAAGAAGATGTGCTGAACAATCTTCAATAAATGCAGGAACCTTTAATGGATCCGGATCCGGAGCAGGATCCGGAGTCGGATCCGGAGCAGGATCCGGAGTCGGATCCGGAGCCGGATCTTGCTTATAAATATTTATTCAAGAAATTATTTTTTTAGTTGAAAAATGTTATTGCCAGAAAGACTGTGCTGGATAATTTTCAAATCAGTTCAAAAACCCTTAGTCGGATCCGGATCCGGAGTAGGAACGGAGCCGGAGTTAGAGCCGGATCCTGTTTATTAAATTTGTTTTAAGAAATATTTTTTTTAGATGAAAAAATTATTGCGGAAGACGTGCTGAATAATGTTCAAATAGTGCCAGAAAACCTAGTTGTAATCTGGATGCCGGAGTCGGAAACGGAGCCAGATTCCCTGGGTATAATTTGTTTCCCATAAATAATAATTTTTTTTGGCTGAAAAGTTTTATGCCAGAAGATCGTGCTAAACAATTTTCAAATAGTGCAGAAACCTTGTCGGATCCAGCGCCGGATCTTCAGCCGCAGCTGAAGTATGAAACGAACGCGGATTCTGGGGCATAAATTTTTTTTAAAAATATTTTTATACGTGAAAAATTTATTGCCAGAAGACTGGCTGACTCTCAACGTGCAGAAACTATAGTCGGAGTTTGAGCCGGAGCCGCGGAGAAAAGTAATTAATTATTTTCTTTTTTGGGTGTAAAAAGAAATATATCAAAGGCTTGAATTGATTAAATTGAAAAAGAATATATATATATATATAAAATATACTATACTATTATATATAATATATAATATATATATATATTAATATATATATATATACTATATATATATATATATATATATATATATATATATAGATATAATATATATATATACTATATGGATTGGGTTTATGAAAGAATCAGAGGTGGGGTAAGGTAGCAAGGGATGGTGTTAGAGGAATGGAGAATGAAAGAGAGTGAAGGGGCCCTACCTATTATAATGCGGATTGATTTAGTTTAGTGTGGCGAAGTCTGAATTAGCTTTGATAGGAATTAGTAAGAGTAGAGGATTTGGGCAGGTGGGTGTAAAAGAAGGGTTTGAAAGTAAACGTAGAATAGAGTAAGTTATGGTTTATGAGTGAGGAATAGTTCTCTGTGTAAAGTTATGTTAGATGGTGAGGCAGCTGGAACAAATGTCTGAGTTCAAATATTTAAAGGATATAATGGTGGATGAAAAGGGAAAGATGATGCAGAGTGTAGTAAAAATTGTAAATGATAGGAAGATGGCTGGAAGTGCAATTAAATCCTTAGTGGATGCAAAAGGAATAAGTCTTGAGTGTGCGCTAGGGTCTTACATGACGGTATGCTAATACCTGTGTTAATATATACGTAATTGTGGACTATGGTCTGGATTAAGAGGTACAGATATAAAGTATAGATTATAGAAGCTTCTGCTCGGGGGCTAACGGCATGATTGTGATGGGGTTGCTTCCTGAGTTACAGGACACCAACCAAAGTCAAGCCACGCCCACATGGGCACAATATGGCTTGTTGCAATAAATTTGCAATAAATTAAGAACGATGAAAAATTCATTCGCACAGCAGGACTTGAAACCACCAACAACAGCGGTCGCCCGTTAGACAATTGTAACAGGAGGCTCTACCACTATTCCGATCTGCCACTCCAGAAAAAGAAGGTATCTCGGAAAAGTTTTCAAGTCTCCTGCTTTCGATATCACTGCTTTGAATCGGTACTTTATTTAAATCCATGGAAGGGTGCTTTTAACCCCTACTGGGGCTACACAGTATTCTGCTAGTTTGCTACCGTGTTTACAGGAGGCAACCCACCCCAAAGGTCATTCCAGCGCCGACAGTGGAAAAACAATCATTTTTGCTGCGATAACATATAGACAATGTACAGGAAGTTCCACCACTAGTCCGATCCGACAACCCAACAAAAGAAATAAGGTATCTCTTTACAGTTTTTCTCAAGTTTCCCTGCTTTCGATATCACGGCCTTTTGAATCTCGATTACTTATTTAAATCATAGAGGGTGGTTGGAACCCCTGCGGGGCTACACGGCATTCTTCTTGGGTGCTCCTGGGTTTACAGGAGCAACCGACCAAAGTCAAGGAACGCCGACAATGGGCAAAAACATGCTTGTTGCGACAAAATTTGCTATAATAAGACAAAGAAAATTTCATCGCGCCAGGACTCGAACCCATCGACAATACGTCGCCGTGTTGACCAATGTACGGAGGCTCTACCACTAATTGCGATCCGCCTCCCAAGAAAAAGAAGCATCTCGGAAGTTTTCAATTTTCTTGCTTCGATATCACTTCTTTGAAAAACTCGATTTTTATTCAAATCCATAGAAGGGTGGTTGGAACCCCTGCTAGGGCTAAACGGCACTTCTGCTAGTTTGCTCCCGTGTTTCAGGAGCCAACCAACCAAAGTCAGGCTACGCCGATATGGGCACAAATGCTTGTTGCGACAAATTTGCATTAATAAGAGAAGAAAATTTCACTCCGCGCCAGGCTCGAATCACGACACAGCGTTGCTGTTAGAACAATGTACAAGAGTTAACCACTAGTCAGATCCGACACCCCAGAAAAAATAGGTATTTCGTTACAGTTTTTAAGCTTTCCTTGCTTTCGATTTTCACACCTGCTTTGAAACTCGATACTTATTAAAATTCCCAGAAGGATGGTTGGAACCCTTTTGGGCTAACACGGCAATTCTTCAGGGATGTTCAGGGTAACGACCAACCGACCAAAGGTGCAGGAACGCCAACAGGCGCGACAACATGCCTTCTTACGACAAATTTGCAATAAGACGACAGAAAAATTGTGCTGCGCCGAGGAACTACGAAACTAATCGACAACAGCGTGGCCGTTAGACAATATACAGGAGGCTCTACGACTAGTCCGATCCCCCTCCCTAGAAAAAGAACGCATCTCGGAAGTTTTCAAATCCCTTGCTTCAATATCAATGGCTTTGAAACTCGACACTTACTTTAATTCACAGAAGGGTGATCGGAATCTCTGCTGGGGCTATCACGGCAGTTCTCTGGGTGCTCTGGGTTATGCAGAGCAACCGACCAAAAAGTCAAAGGAACCCGACATGGCGCACAAGATGCTTTGTTGCGACAAATTTGCAATAATAAGACGAAAAAAAATTCCCTCGCGACAGGACTCGAACCCTCGACAAATGCGTCGCCGTTAGACAATGTAGAGGTGCCTCTACCACTAGACCGATCCACCTCCCCAAAAAAGAAGGCATCTTCGGAAAAGTTTTCAAATCTCCTGCTTCGATATCACTTACTGTTGAAACTCGGATACTTATTTTAAATCCACAGAAGATGGTTGGAACCGCCTGCTGGGGCTACACGGCATCTCTTCAGGGTTATTCATGTGTTACAGAGAGCAACCGATCAAAGTCAGGAACGCCGACATTGCGCACAATAATACTTGTTGCGGACCAAATTTTTGCAAATAATAAGACGAAAAAAATTTTCACTCGCGCCAGGACTCGACCATCAACAACTAGCGTAGACGTTAAGACAAATGGTTACAGGAGGCTCTACCAGCTAGTCCGAAATGCGCCTACCCAAAAAAAAGGCATCTCGGAATTTCAAATCTCTGCTTGATATCTGCTGACTTTTGGAAACTGGATACTTCTATTTTATTTATATAACCACTGAAAAGAAAGATGGTTGGAACCCCTGCTGGGTCTACACCGGCCATTTTTCAGGGGTGCTCATGGTTACAGGAGCAGCCGACAAAGTCAAGGATCGCCAGACTGCGCAACAACAATGCCCGCTTCGAGAAATTTGCAATAAATAAGCGAATTTCATCGGCGCCAGGACACGAACCATCGACAAGAGCGTCGGCCGTTAGACAATGTACACGGAGGCCTTTACTACTAAGTCCGATCCGCCTCATCCAAAAAAGAAGACACTCGGAACAGTTTTTGGAAGTCACCTGGCTTCGACATCACTGCTTTGAAACTGTAATTATTTAAATCAATAGAGGTGCTTGGAACCTCTTATACTATATATAATTATATAATATATATATATATATATATATATTATATATATATATATATATATATATATATATATAATATATATATATATAATATATATATATATATATATATTATATATATATATATATATATATATATATATATAAGAAAAAATTTTTTTTTGCCGTCTATAACAGAAATTTATCCAAATGTTTTTTGCGTTTTTCTAGCATTTCATTTTTTCCTTACATGAAGATATAAAAAAAAATCATTAAAAAAACGAACAATTTATTTTCTTCAAATTTGTTATAACAAGCTCACATATAAACGTGTAAACAAACTTACGTTTATATTAAATGTTTTGGTAGAACGTAAGGTGGTGTCAGCCATGGTTAACTATTCTCTGTTCAAAAAATTTTAATCATTCTTTTATTGATTGGTAAAATTTTTTGTAGATGACCATTATTCAAAATAAGGTTCTACTAAAATTTTTACCACACCTAAACTGGAATACTTTTTAGTGGCGCAAAAAAAGTTGAAATATCTAGAAAATTTAAAGATTTTATGGCAGTTTTTGTGGAAATTCAAAGAAAAAAATGCCTCTCTTCACTCTTCTCCATTTGATTTCAAAAAAAAACAGTCTTTTTTTTTGGTTTAGTTTTCATACAAAATTAAATCAGACTATCAAGATGTTAAACAAAAAAACATTACTTTTATCGGTTTGGAATAGTTGAGATTTTGCTATGAAGTCTCCCCTTAATTAATTTAATATAATTGTGTTGCCAGTTTGCGAGACTGGGACCTACTCAAATGCCACCACATCAACTTTCCCCCAACCTCCGCCCCATAATGAAGTAAGATTTTACAAATGAATATATACTTTTTGACAAGTATTGAAATTGAAATATAAGGAATGTTGTTCTTGAGAAACATCAATTTTTCCGCCTTTTCTGCTGAGAGTCTGTTTCTCTTTTTAGCATATATTTTCAGCCCAGCATTACTCAATCTTTCACTTGGAACACTAGTTTGAGGACAGGCCAAGTATTTCCTTGCAAGTTTACTTTCAAGCGTGGGGTAAACATTTGCATTTTGCTTAACTGACTTTCCACCAACTGATAGTATATAGTCGTTTTTCTTGGTGATAGTTTTTTCAATCATTTGCACTACATCATTTGGTAATGCGTGTGTTTCTTCATCGCTACTGGAATGTAGAAATTCATCCATTGAATATCTTATTGATTTGCTCGTAGAAGGTGTTGGTTCTGTAGATTTCATTTTTTTCCTTTTAATGGGTGGCGAATTAATAGATTGTTCGGATTGAAGTTTTTCAACTGCAACACTAGTGACGATTTAACTTGTTCGAATATTGTGTTACAAAAAAACTTGCCTTTATAACGGGGATCTAAGTAAATTGCAATAGTGTGAAGGTCATGAACTTCATGCTGTGAGATCATGAGGGATCATTACACAGTTGAGTCGAGTCCCATGTCTCGCATTTAAAGTTTGCGTTCAGATTCATCTTAAGCATTTTTATTATAAAATTCTTTATCAAATCTCGACAATAAATATCCGCGCAACATCCGCAGGGCAAAGCGCGGATGTGGATCTTCAATAATGTGCGGATGCCCTGCAGATGTTACCTGCATCACTATATATATATATATATATATATATATATATATATATATATATATATATATTTTATATATACAAACATATATAATATATATTTATATATAAATATAAATAATATATACATAATATATATATATATATATATATATATATATGTAATAATATATATATTATATATATAATATATTATATATATATATATATATATATTATATATATATATATATATATATATATATATATATATATATATATATATATATATATATATATATATATATATATATATATATAATTATTATATACTCCAACACTTCTCAAATATAATAAAACTTCGTATAATTGGTTTTAATGTAATTTTTTTTTGTACCGAATTTTAAACAATAACTACAATGAAATTGAAGATTTTTCAGACTTTTATATTAACGAAAAAATAAAATAGTTACCCATGCGATAATGGATTTGCTTTCAAAATTTCTTCAGTATGATAATATGAAGAAAAAAGTAATATATAATGATAATTTCCAATCACGTTTGTTTCCTTTTTTATATAAAGAACGGTATTTTCTCAAACAAAGATTTCAGAGAGCCGAATTCGCTCAGTCTTGTCACCTCAAAAGTCGTTCGCAAACAATTTTTTAGGCATAAAATTCAGGATTCACCTTTGGAATTTTGATACTTGATTAAGGTCGAAATACGATGAATTTTTATGTATATATGATTCAGCAGTGAAATGTGTACATATTTTACATGTTCTCTTGTACGCGCACACAATGTTAGCACATTGGTTAGCAGTTCGATTCGACTGAGTCATGATGTCACGTAAGGATAACTTAATATTTTTGGCTGCGCTTAGGAAACTGTATTTCCCTAAGATAGAATTCCGAATACCTTTCTGCTTGGGTACGACATAATGGTGGTAAATATGAAAGCCTCGCGTATTTTAGCTCTCTTCGTAGACTACTTTATGTGTCATATATCTTCTGACCTGTCAATCTGTTTGTAGGAGTAGCTACTCTTTAACAGAATTTATGGTGCAATCGATTATCTGATTTTATATTAGTAACTGCCCAAGAAAATTCTTTTTTTATATTTTGGTTCGAGGGTGTCATATGTTTGTTGTTACTGGATTTTTCTATGATATGAAAATCTCTTGAATTATATTGTGGACAATTAATTAGCTGATACTAGAAGTGTGAACACTCAAATACTACCAAAATTTATAATACTCGCGTAATTTCGGGATTGCTTTAATCGTTCCAAAGTCATAGTAGGGCTTCTCTTTTGTGTTTCCATAAACTATAATGGAGAAATTAATATAGAAGCTTTTAATGAAACACCACGCGTATTGGTGGCATAAGAAAAGGATCATTATCCGCTTTAGCAGTGCTTTCGTGAATCGACGACATAAATTAGTAATTTTATATATACAGGAAGGGTGTCATCTTTATGAAAAAGATTTTTATATTAACACAACATCGGTGAACTCAATAATTTGTCTCCATATCTCATGACAGATGGAAGGAAGGGCGGTAATTTTTGTTTTTAAAATTAAATATTGGTATGAAGGTACACTTCATCTTAACTTGTTCTATAAATATCACATTGATGAAAGAATTGTTTTTTTAATTTATATTCACTTATATAGCAGATTTTTAAATGATTTGTCGGGAATGTGATCAGATTGAGCCTCTATTTTTTTGTGAAAAAACTATCTCAACTTTTACTGTATCTCATACTATGATTCGACGCACTTATTTTGTATATAAGACTTATTATATGCCTATGACTCTCACTTGTGTAAAGGAAAACATTACTAATCTAACTTTTAGAAATTATTATCAGTACCTGACCTATATCTGCATTGTTATCAGATAGTTCTCAAGTGAGAAACTTAGTGATATTTAAGAGACACCTAACTCTATATCATTCCTATTAACTCTTACTTATATCTATCTCTATATATTATATATCTATATCTTCTTTATCTTTCTTTATTCTCTCATCTCTTTTATACTACTAACTCTTCTCTTATCATCTTCTTCATCTAATACATACAAATCTCTTACATTATATCTCTTTCTCTAGTCTATAATATATATAATCATTATACATCTTATATGTGATTTATTATATATATTATATATATATTGTGTGGTGTGTGGAGGTTATAATATTGAGAATTGGCAACTACCACTTAATATTTTAGGATAACGGAGCCTAGCGGGCCTGTGACATTAATTATTATATATAATAATTTATATTATATATATTAATATATTAATAATATATAATATATTAATATATTTATATATATTAATATATTAATATATATTATATTTAATATTAATATATATATATATATATATATAATTATATATTATATATTATACTATTATATATATATATTAATATATATCGTTATATAATTAATTTTATTATATATATAAAATTAATATATATATAATTTATATATATATATATATTATAATATTAATATATATATATATTAATTATAATTATATATAATTAATATATTTATTATATTTATATATTATAATATATTTAATATTAATATTAATATTTATTATTATATATATAATGTAATATTATATATATTATACTATATATTTTATTCATATTATATCATATTAATATCTATTATTATATTAATATATTATATAATATATTTTATATATACCCTAAAATAAATTTTATATTAGTTAATATATAACAAGTATTATAAAGGGTTACTACGTACTTGGAATACTTCAATAGACTGATATATATAATTATATATATTTATATATATTATTCATAGGCTTTTGGGTTCAATGTACTGATAGTACTTGTATTTTAGTTACTTGAATCTTTAAATATCATTTTTATTGGTATTTAGTACTTGTACTTGTCTTGTACTTGATCTCTTGCAGTTTCTAAAAACCCATGTACTTGTACTTTTAGCATCCTCTATGTTTACTGATAAATTTTGCAAGTAACTTGCAATGCTTTTGGCGATTTTATAATTTGCATATATAATATTTATTTTATTATTTTTTTCTACGTATATTATATATTATTATTTTCTTAGGTAACTAAGATAAATATATCATTTTACGAATATTAAAGTATTTCATTTGTAATATATAGTTATATTATTATATCTATTATCTCTCACTATATATAGTATACTTGTAATATAAAAGTAATAATTCAAAAGGTTAATCTATATTAACGAATTTGTTATCTATATGAAGTGCGTAATCGAATATTTTTATATTATATTATTAATTTAAATTTGTATACTTTAAATATTTTAATTATAACAGATAGATACTTGTATTATAATAAATTATTTTAGTTGTCTAATTATTAAATAATATTAATTACGGTAATAATATTGATAATGATACTGGCCTACCCTGTAGATAGCTCACTATGTATATTATATATATTAATTATACTTAATAATTATAATTATATATATATTATTATATATATATATATATTATATATATATTATATATATATATATTTTATATTAATTATATTATATATAATATTAAATTATATTATTAATATATATATTATATATATATATATATTATATATATTATATATATATATATATATTATAATAATTATAATTATATAATAGAAAAAGCGATAAAATATATCGGAAATTTATATGGGTAACATTTTTAAATATATTTATTATTGACTAATTTTCCTGCCAAAATTTCACTTTTAACATTTATCTAAATGAACTTTAACAATATTAATTGATAAAATTTTTTAACTCAATAATATATTATATATAAAATATCTAATAATAGATATATATAATGGAAAATAAATATTATCAACAAGGCTATGGGAAAGTATTATTTTTTATACGAATTTATATATTAAGGTATAATATTAGTGGGTGTGTCTATAGTTTATCATAAGATATAGATCATTAATTATTTTGTCAAACAGACAAGCAAAATTCCTGTTTCTAAGTATTTTTCGCGTCCAATCATTCATTCCCAGTTTTAACTCTTTTATACAATTATATTATCTATTAACTCTTTTAATGAATACTATTATAAGCCATTAATTAGATCCGTGTAAGTTCTTGTTTTACAAGGGTATTTACTCTCTTTAATGTGAAGTTATTAATTTACTATCCTATATTATATAATTATCTATAACACAATGATTACTTCACGAAGGAGCTCTTGCTCTTAGAATCATTATATTCTAAATCTATTACTCCAATTGTATGATTACATATTCCATTGTCGTGTGGTTGAGAGCTATCGGAGCATATATTAGAAGATAGAGAAAAAAATTATACAAAATATAAATGTAAATTATTGCCATAAAATTAGAATATATATTGCAATCTTATGATTTGGTTTTGTGTGGCATCTCTGAAGATGAATTGAATGAGGTTCTTTGGCTTTCCTCCTAGTCATAATGAATTGGTTATTTCATATAGATTTATTAACAATCATATGTCGAAGTTCTACTCTTAGTTTCTAGTTGACCATATTGTGTAACGAACGATAAGAGTGGGTTTAATGAGAATTTTGGTTGGCCATATACTAAGTGTGTAGCTGAGACAAAGTACAATATATACATTGACGTGGTGCTTATTGATTACAATGTGGTGGGGATTATTAGTAAAACGGTTCATAATATCGTGTTTCACATGATATATGTATAATTTTATTATAATTACTAGGATTTATTTGAGGTGAAATTTACACAATACGTACCTAGTACTACATCTAACGTTTACCTACATTACTAATACAGTGTTCACTCACTCCCAGACCTAGCATTGTCCTATCATGATTATATATATATAGAATAGAATGAATTATCTCAGGTATTTGAAGACGTCGTTTCGATCCCTCATGTGAATCGTATATTAGAATAAGTACTTTTACACAGCTAACGTTATCTCTCACCAGTAATAGAGATCATGATTTAGTACGAGTAGTTAAGGTTCTCTATTATCTAAGCTCAAGATTTGTAAGCTCATTTTAGGCTATCTAGATACTATAAGTTGAAAAAACTATTGTTACTCAATATGAACGAATTGTAAAATAACTTATTTTTTATTGTTGGCAATATTTGAATGTAGACTCTACCTTAATTCATTGAGATAGTAGAAATGGAATATATATCATGTTAGTGAAACATTACCTGGACTCCTACCTATCAAAAGGGGTTCTAAATACCGTGTGTGACAGGATAGATTGCGTAATTGCTTTTATTTTTTTGTATATATTCTACAGAAGCTTGTGAAAGTGTGTGTATTTTATTTGTACATATATGGGATAGTCGAATATTTTTGAAACTGTATATTCACTATTCAGTAAAATGAAAATGAATAAGAAAAATTATGGAGTTGGATTTAATACCTCATCAACATGTTTTTACTGACATACCAGGAACGGCGCTCCATGATTACCATTCAATTTGAAGATATAGGTTAATCTATATTTCTTATCTTTTGGGCACGCAAGGCGTGATTATATATAAAGAGTACCGTACTATAGCTTGTTGATTTAATTAATGCTTTGTGTGGTTTATAGTATGGGCTAATAAATAGAAACATATGGTGAAAAATGTTGTATATGTGCTGCTATGTAATGAAAAATTATATTATCTGTATGGTGTCAATCGAAATAGTTAATTTGATATGAAACTCACTATGGTCTATGTCAGGGAGAAGAAGAGTGAATGTTGCACATAGCCATACCTTTAATTTAAATTAAACATAGAATTAATCATCACACATTGGGTAAAACTAGGGACTCGTATTATAAAGAGTGTAATTAAGGTGGTTAGTGTGGCCCTAGTCAAGAAATTGATGTGTGTTTATGTGGTTTTTCAAATCTTATTTATTTATGACAATTTTTTTTTTCACAGTGGTTAGTTATATTCGGAATTATTTCAAGCAGAGACAGATTATTCTTTATTAAGCAGTGACGCTTCATGATTCGTGGCTTCATAATATTCTATAGATACAGTTGATGATCAAATATATAAAGTTGATCGGTTTGTCATGTGCAGAGGTATGGTAAATGACTAGATTTACGGTGAGCACTTTTGAGGCCTTAGGTGCACAAGAATTTTGATTCTGGTTGTTTCAGGATACTTATTATTTTGATTTACGGTGCGCCTATATGTTCTAGTGTGGGCGACTGATAAATATGATGAGTGCAATCTAGTTTATACATGAACTTATGTTCAGGACGTCTCATAATAACATTTTGAATGGCGTGTTTATGATATTCATATATTATATATTATACTTCTTATATCATTATTTAGTGTTAAGTAGGAATTCTTGGAGAGACTGAGGCTGATTGATCTCTTGCACAAAATCTAGGTATATAGAGAGGTTTCCAAATCAATAATTATAATAAGGTGGATTGATGGAAAAAAAGCTACCCTCTAGGAGATTATATATTATAGGAGATTAAAAATCACACTATATATTGGCTGTTCCGTGGTGAGCGCTCTCAACGTGATTGTCACAGAATCTGCCATGCAATCTTTGATGACGATCAATGTGTGATAGCGTGTGTGAATGCGGCGCAGTGGAAGTGTGTAGTATTTAAGCATTACTACATTTCATAGTGGTATTATTTGCGTTACCAGTTTATCCGACTTCATCTTATTTGGATCTGATACCCTATTTACAATTTTTTAGGAATATTTATATTAAGTTCAATGAAGGTAATATATTCTTTTTGTGTGTTATGTGCATATATCGGTATATCAATGATACACAGTAAATTCATTTAAATTCGGCTTGGATTATTATTTTGGTGACAACCATCAGTATTTAATACTATCAACATAAAACGGTACAGATTATTGCAATGCTCCGTTTTCTATAACGGGAGCTTCACATAATTATCTGAGATAATCAGGGAGGCACGAAGTTTGTTCTCATCATTAGATTCTTAATATGAGTTTTTCATATTAAATTTTCGAATATTTAGTGCTCTCTGGCAATAAGTCTATTTTTGTTTGGTTACTAGAGTTGTACTGTAATGTAGACCGCCTCGATGGAACTACTAATTAACTAAATAAGTATATGAAGATAAACTTAAACCATTATAGATTCAATTAATGATATAATATTTACATTTCTTAAGAGGTTTCATGATTTAAACAAAATTCCACCAGTATAATAAGACTAAACCTAGCCTTTAATTATTACAAAGATACATTTTTTTTTTTTTTAATTTTAAGTCTGTAAAACATTCCGTAAAATTTATTTCATTTTTAGTTACCTCCTTTTTTTTTTTTTTTTTTTTTTTTTTTTTTTTTTTTTTTTTTTGCAATCAATTTTAATATTTTTTGCTTCTATTATTGAGCATTGATTATTTAGAGTTTATAGGAGTTCATAGCTCCTCCCACTTATAGTATCCCTCACGAAATTTATCTTTCTCTCGTTATTTCAGAAATAATTTTAAATTATTGATTTTATATTAATTCGAAAAATATATTACTTAGACGGAACATAAAAATTATAAAAATACTTTTTGAAACGCGTTAATCGAGCATAATAAATAAACTCGCATATCTAATTAATAATATTTCAGTTATATTTTTTAATCAGAGGACCCAAATTTAACAATTAATCATATTAATAAATAAATACAATGATTTTTTAAAATGGAAATGGCAAGATTTTCTTTTGGAATTCTAGATCTCAAGGTCTGCACAGATCTAGTAATTTAAAATATATTTTTAATATTCTAAAAATTATTCACAGTTTGTCTTTTCCTTTATTTAGAAATGGAATATTCATTTACGGGATCATCATAAGAAGCCCATTTTACACATACGATTTTTTATTAGCCGTAAAAATTTTTACAATAATTTTTTCTTATCATAGAATAATAATTACAACACTTTCTTATCCGTAAGAAGTAGCTTTTGGTATCCGAACGGACGTATATGCAAGGCGTTTATCAATGGATTCTTGTTTTACACTTCACCTCCTTCCTAGCCGATTTTTGGGGGGATAAGAGTAAGAACAATGGGGGACACCCACATCCTTAGTTAAATATACACAATTGATAGAAATTGAAAATGAACTGTTATTACTGTCGCTCTGATTTGCATTATTTTTTAATCAAATTTTTGAGAACTATCTAAATTAATTTTCTTATTAATTCATCACTACAAACTATCATACAGACTGCCAAATTTTCACTTTTAAAAATAATTTCGCAAAGTAGCGCAAACCATATGGGAGCATTTTAGAGAGACTTCTCCGCTGATGTGTCACTAAGATTGGGGTTGTTGGTCACTTTGAAAAGTTAAAGACGATATTTTTGATTCCTTTATGTTTTTTGTATTAATTAGCAACTCGAAGTGTTTTTTTCATGCCTCGTTAAAGATCCTATATCGATGAGTACTAGAGCTTAAAGTTTCGGGACGTGAGTCCTCAAATCAAGGATCTGACTTTATGGTATCTATTTGCACATTCTTTTAAAAGAGCCTTTTTTTTTTTTTTGTTATTTATTTTTAATTTAATTTTTATTTTTTTTAATTTTGAAAGCTTAATAAATTTCGGTTCGTGTGGAATATTCTTTTTATTTTTTTTTTTTTTTTTTTTTTTTTTGAAAAGCATGTCATAGGTGGCGTTCTATTCTTGACTAGTTAACTATATTTATCACGCTCATTATTCTGTTAAAAAAAATCATCTTAAATTCGACGCCCGATTTTCCGCGGCTAAAACTATGAGAATTGCTTGAGTAGTCTTTTATTATTATTATTTATTATTATTATTATTATTATTATTATTTCTAATATTATATCCATAATTAAATTATTTTATTAATTATGGTATTATATTATATTATTATTTATTATTTATTATTATTTTATTATTATTATTATTATTTTATGTATTTTATTATTATTCTATGTGTTGATTATTATAAAAGGTTTAGTGATGATGTCAACTCTGGTGGTCACAAATATGTAGAGCTGTAGATTGATGATGATTTTAATTGATTAATTCATAGAATTAAATACTCAACAACTCGGTAACTAATTATAAGATGGATAGGGGGCTATAAAATGATTTTAATGTATTCTTTTTAACTTAAATTCTTTTTATTTGTTGTTTTTCAAAGTTCATATATGAATATATTTTTATTTAATATAAATAAATATGGACTTATTTGTAATTTGAAGTTCATGACACTTTCGTGACACTTTGAATCAATTATATCTCATTTCATTTTAGAGCCAGTTTTAGAAGAGTGGGACATTTGTAATAGAATGCCATACTTTCTTACTAGGTCCTATTCTCCCACCGTGTTCTTTCTAATTTTTTATTTCATTATTTAACCTGGTGAATCACTTAGTCGCTCATAATGTACACTTACAGATCTTATTATAGAACATTAATTAATAGTATAAATTTCTTTAATTTTTACCTTACAAATAATATGAATTTTGTGGTGCCGGGCAAGCCCGGACCACCCTGTCTTTTGGCATTGCTTCGGCTGCCTAAATGCCGTCTTCTCTCCTTGGCTTCAGTTATTATCGCCGGGAGGAGAAAAGACTCTTATTGGTTGATTTAAGATTGTATAATAATATAAACAAAAGATAAATCATGTGTGTGTGTTGATGGTTAATAAATGGTAAACAAAGTGTTTACGTACTATAATCACGCATGAGTCAGTAAGCTTCGCTTTCTTTATCTCTATAGTAATGATCCTTTTACTTCTAAGAGTTCTCTGCTTTGTATTATTAATAAGATTATAATAGCATTGTTTTATAGTACGAGTAGCCGTCTATATACTATTATATATATATATATTATATATTTATATATTATATTATTATAGTATCATAGTATATTTATAATTATTATATATATATATACTATAGTATATATATATATATATTATTATAATATATATATATATATATATATAATAAAGTACTGTATCTAGTCGCATTTAATGAGAGCACGACTGACGAATGGATGTATATATTCAAAGATTGAGATTATGCAAAGCCTGTAGATGGGGTGCGGCTTTGGTCGTTATACTTAAGTGAACTCTTATAATATAATATAATATGATATAATATAATAATAATTAATATATATAATATAATATAATCTATATAATATAATTAATATAATATAATATAATATAATATAATATATAATATAATATATACATATAATATAATAAAATTATATAATCATAAATTATGCCGGGACGTGAAACGACACGCGACTATGAGAAAACCTATTATCGTGATAATTATCATATATCGCAGTATCGTGAAGCCTATTCTTTTAATCGTTCCCCTAATGTATCACTTTGGAGTATCCTCGGGTACGCGTACCCACTTTGGAGACCATAGGTTAGGACAAAAAGAAATAATCTAATATTAATTAAAGAACGCGAGAGGCAACGATTCTTGACAATCTAATATATAATACTATATTAACTACAATATATGATAATATATATATAACTATTATATATATATATATATATAATAATATATATATATATATATCTGATCCCTATAATAAAAATATATACTAGTTTTGATGATCTTATATCTTAGTTGTATTTATCATACGATATATACTAACATATACTTTAAAGACTTTAAAGAATGTTTAATAAAAATTAACATAAATTTAATTACCATTCTAGTCTACCTTTACGGCTTTAACCACTATATATAATTCCAAAGGTGGGCATTAACGCGTAAAGCGTTAATCCGCCTTTAATTAAATGTTCAATTTTTTTCGTGTAAACTGTTTAACGCTTTCGTTATTTCGAAAAAATTTGTATTACGAGTTTCGAAAAATGTGTAAAATAGACATCGTTTAAATCGTTCTTAATTTCAGAGAGTTTATAAATATTTTCTTTAGATTTTCAAAATGTATTAGATTCGATTTTGTTAAACTTTATTTTGTCAAAATTTTATAAAACGCTCCTCATACTGGTCAAAGTGTGTTTATTCTTTCACGGTTATTATCTCGTTTAGATAATGTTTGACCTGTTTGTTCTTTTGCTGTATTCTCATTTCTAACTGGTTCGCTGAAGAAAAAAGAGAATGAGGACTGTTGCCGTTCAATGAGTCATTTAGACTCTCTTTCGTTAGTTCTTGAATAGCTTTTTTTGCTGACTAGTGAAAATAATAAGAACTAGGCCTCCTAAGCGTTGTAAACTTATTAAAAATATACATATTTCCTATAAAAAAGAAGTTGTTGATATTATTTTTACAATATACTACTCCGGGTGTGCCGTAAAGAATGTCAGATTATTTTAATGCTTTATTATACAGGTAATATACATATAACAGCTTAATAATCATGCACATCAAAGTGAAGGTATTGTTAACAGAGTTTCTTACATATGTTTCAATATCGTTATATGCACATTTTATTTCATTCAGAATTACAATTTCAGAATCCGATACATATCATTTAGGTAAATTTTAAATTTTTAAAATTTTCAGGGAACTTTCTAAATCTTTAGCAGCTTCTCTCTCTCTTCTTTTAGTCGCTATTTTCAGCTAAGTGTTTCTATCTCTGTATTTTCTTTCCTATATCTTCTAATCCTCTTCTGGTTAATACAGATACGGAGCTATGGCTGATAGATATGAGCGATAGATTTCTAGAAAACTGAGTTATTCTCTGCAGTATCTCACTCGTGCCGATCATATATTGGGCAGCCACAGTAAGGAACAAGAAAAGTCGCATGGTTTATAGTTCAGGGACGGCGGGGTCTTTAGATATATAGCTGCTATGTGTTTGTATTTATGATGTCGTGTTAATATATTTCTGTGCGTTAATCTTATTTGGGAGTTTATGTTGTTCAAATCTCTATACTTGCTAATGCTACTAAATATTGTGGACTCCAATGTGGAGGGGCTCATCTTGCTGCAAATTTATTAGTTTACTTCCGTTATTCATCCTCTAAATTAATTGTTTGATAAGGAGCCCATCATATCGTAGGAAATATTTGAGTATAGCGCAGCTAATGGGTGTTATTACGATTCTGATTTGTAGTGATAGGAAAAAGTTAGTATGTCCGTGCTTATGCTGGGATGGTCGGTAATATGGTAGCCAGAACAGGAGAGTGAAACTCTTGAGTGGCGCTCGTGTTCTAGCAATGTTTTGATGGTTGGGCGGATTTTTAGACTCCACATAGATCTTGAACATTATTTGGCGCGGAGTTCACCTTGACAGCTCTGAGATGAAAGGTGGATCTCATCGGTAAAATACTATTACTCTGATTATTTGTAAGGTCATCGTCTCGACTTACACTGCAAGGCAAATGGGGTAATCCGTAGAGCCTAGTGCGTGCGAGGCTTTAAAGTCTATCTCAGCTACATTGTATCCTGACTCGGTAATGTCAGCAGATAGTGTGGACCGTTTCATATATTAACATGACTTATCATCACCGTCGTTATTTTGGGAAGTTCAGTTCTCGTGTCTCTGCTCTCCGAAGATTCTTAGATATTTCATAAGATAAGAGAGTTCCTGATAGTGTCCACATCTTATTTATTGCTAATTTCTTTACAATTACTTTTGCTATTTAAATTAAGACAATCATTAGTTGCCAATTGCCTTATACATCGGCGTGTTTTTGCACATCTATGGAGGATCACATTGGACGTATACTGCGATACGCACGTTGAAACTGTAAATTACAGATTCACATTCTTAGCAATTGTAGTAACCAGATAAGCTTTATCGACTCAGTGTTTACTACGTCCTTGTCAGTATGTGGGCACGCCTAGAGAAGATCTTAACTCTGAATAGCGCGTATGTTCGACCGTATCAGGTAACTCTGTTCTGGTTCCGCTTAAGTGCTATATTCGATACTATGTAATTAACTTATTTAGGACTCTATTCCTTTGTATTATGTAATGATATGAATAATGGATTAAGGTTGTATGTTATACTGCTTGTTATAATATAAGCAATTGAAGAGTGGAATTTTTTACGGACACGGTATTGAGTATTCTTCATATTTAATAAGTTTTTACGTCTTTGTGAAGTATTTACCGTGACAATTTGCCACTGCTAAAGCATCTGCTATATAGGTCATAAAGTTCCCTTAATTATAATATGTTCTGATAGCTTTAAATTATTCATTAATCAATTATATTGTTAGGGATTTATTATTCATATATAAAGATAAATTATAAGTATTTACTTAATTCTACATTTATTTGTGATTAGACGGTTAACGTTAACTGATTACGTTACTTACGCTACATTCTTTACGATAAACCGCTTTAAATGATTAAACGGTTCGTTTTATATTTTTGTTAACGATTAAAAATTAACGACGTTAACTTCTTTCAATTAACGGTGGCCTACACTTTGTAAAATCCTCTTTATAAGTAAGGCTAAAGGCTTTTTGCCTTTACATTAGAGAGTTTTAGTTTAAACTTTAAAACAGTTTAATTTAGGTGCTGGTTCTAAGTAGCCTTCGAAGCTAGACTTAACTTATGTATACCGAATTATTCGTTCTGATTTAGCAAGGGTATAGCATGTTTTATGAATATATTTTCATCTCTTCGTATCTATTTCTATCTATAGACTACTAACTCACCATCATCTAACTTTTGTACGTCTCAATCATGCTCAAATATTCCCATACTAAACCCCCCCCCTCAGGAAATTTATAGAGCTTCTGTTTAATTGCTTTAGGTAATATTTAAACAGACAATATGTATAAACTTATTAAAAATATGTTATTTTTAAACAAAGGCTTTATACAAGTATTATTCTTGGACGTACATATTTATAAGCTATTGATGACATAGGAAACTATTAGTGAGATAGAGTATCGTTACTTCTTGTTAATTTTGTATAATTTACTGAAGATAGGTTTTACACTTTAACTTAGAAAGTTTAGACTTTAACCATTACTATCTTACGGATTGAACAGGTCACTATGTCTCTTGATGCACATTCTAGGGATTCGGAAAAGAATTCCCAATAATAATAATAACTCTGGACTCAGCATCGGAAACTTATGCATCCTTGGAAGAGCTCGGGGAGAAGATTATAGAGGCCAAATGGAAGAAGGTGATAAAAAAAGGTGGAAAAAAAATTTAAATTATTGTTGTATTTTCTTTTTCTTTTGAAAGGGTGTACCCACCTGTATGAGTAATCGTAATCTAAGGACTAGAATTGGACCACTGCGCCGAGAATAGTTTTTAGAGTGATCCGGATCATTAGAGTTTCGGGGCAAGGAGAAGAAGCATGCTAGGCGGCCAATTGACGGCGCGAAGTCCTACTGGGAGATTTTGGTGTAGAATATCATATTATAAATTTTAGTAAGCGTAGGCAGGGGGGTGCAGGGGGGGTCACTTGCCCCCACCCTATTCCTGAGATTGAAAAATAAAAAATGAACTTATACATGTTGCCAAGATCGACGATTTTTAAGGGTACTT
>JABUQX010057821.1:2500-12500 GCA_015478945.1 Trachelipus rathkii
GAACTAAAGGTGCCCTGTCAACAAAGCCAAAAAATTTCTATTTTGCCGATTTTCGCGCTTTCCAAATTATGTCAACTTTTTTTTTATTAAATCAATTTCAGTTTCCAAGAAATGGGGGGCTTCAAATCTTAATTGCTTTTAAAAATTGGCTTATTAAAATGCCTCTTTTTACATATGAGGAGTGTGAAAAATGCCAATGAACGTAGGAAGTAGTAGGACCCCAATCCGGAGGTATCCATATTTGGACCACCCTGACCTTTTTGGCCTTGACCTTTTTTGAGCCCAAATTTTTACCTGCCCTTGACCTTTTTGGGCCTTGACCTTTTTGGGCCTTGACCTTTTTAGGCCTATACCTTTTTTGGCCTAGACCTTTTCGGCCAACCCTTTTGTATTCCAAGGTGCAATTTTGGGCAACCCTAATTCTTAAGTAACCCTAATTTCTTTTGGCAACTTTACTTTTGGCAACCCTTCGAAGAAGGGTTGCGCCAAACGGTTGCGGCAGCAAACCGTTGTACGTGTCCCACCCTAATTTTTTCGACCAACCGTTTGGTCTTCCAGTGGGTCAATTTTTGGCCCACCCTACATTTTTGGCCGACCCTAATTTTTTTGGCAACCCTAATTTTTCGACCAAACCTTTGGTCTTCCATGGGTCAATTTTGGCAAACCCTAATTTTTTGGCAACCCTAATTTTTTGGTCAACCCTTTGGTCTTCCAGGGTGCAATTTTTTTGAGAACCCTTTTTTTTTGAGAACCCTTTGTATTCTACGGTACAATTTTCACACACACACACACACACACACACACACATCACACACACACACACACACACACACACACACACACAATACAAATACACACCCACATTGACACCCACACATTGGGCTACTACACACATTATTGACACACACACACACACACACACACACACACACACACACAGATTTACTTACACACACACACACACAGATTTACATACACACACAGATTTACTTACACTCACCCAGATTTACTTACACACATTCAGATTTACTTACACTCACACACAGATTTACTTACACACACAGATTTACTTTACACACACAGATTTACTTTACACACAGATTTACGACACCAATATTTCACAGATTTATTTCTACACACACACACAGATTTACTAACACACACAATTTACCTACACTCACACACAGATTTACTTACACACACAGATTTACTTCCTACACACACAGATTTACTTACACTCACACACAGATTTACTTTTACACACACACAGATTTACTTACACACACAGATTTACTTACACACACACAAATACACACGCGGTCACACCCACACACACACACACACACACACACACACACACACACACACACTTACACTTATACATACTTCACTATGACACTTTTAACACTCACCCATAGATACTTACACTTACATTTACACTTATACACACGTACAAACACACTGCCAACCCTTTGGTCTTCCATGGGTCAATTTTGGCCATCCATAATTTTTCGGCAGCCCTATTTTTTCGACCAACCCTTTGGTCTTCCAGGGGGCAATTTTGAGAACCCAAATTTTTCGGTCAACCCTTTTGTATTCCAGGGTACAATTTTGACATTGTATCTTTTTCGACCTTGTAGCTTTTTTGATGACACCTATATGATATTTCTTCTTTGATGACCCCCCTTTGACTTTAGGGGATACTACAAGTAGCCCCCCTTTTTTGATGATTTTGGCGCCCCTGCAGAAGGCACGTTGGGACGCTTGCGGCTAGCCGTCGTAATGTCTCCCTCATTTTTGGCCCCCCTTGGCCCCCTTTAGGACGTAGCCCTTTTTATGTTTTGGCTTTGATATTTCGGTTTTGGCCTTGATACGGTATCAAGGGCTGAAATTGACCATTCTTAAAGGACAGTGGAGGGCTTAGTAGATATCTTCGAGTCATCCAGGTACCTGCCACTCGCTTGGTAGGTATCTGTGCGAAGATGAGGTCGTGTAGGTATTCCGACCCGTATGGATCTGTCCTAACTATTTCATCCGCGGTCGCATCTACACACACACACACACATGACACACACACACACACACACACACACACATTTACTCTTGTCATCCCAGCTTTGATGCCTTAACTTGATGCCTTCAACTTTGATGGATTGATGCCCCAGCATTGATGCCTCAGCATTGATGCCTCAACTTTGATGCCTCGACTTTGATGCCTCAACTTTGATGCCTTAGCCTTGATGACTCAGCTTCTGATGACTATCTTAAAGGCTCAACTTTGATGGCTCAACTTTGATGGCTCAACTTTGATGACTCAGCATTATTGATGACTCAACTTTGATGACGTCATCTTTGGCGGTTCATCTTTGATGGTACCTATATTGATGGTTCAGCTTTGATGGCTCAGATTTATTGATGGTTCAACTTTGATGGTTCCCAATCACCGTAAGGAGTATCTAGGATGTTCATTAGTGTTCTATGAGTATTAGATGAGTGCCAGGTGAGTGCCAAGTGAGTGCCAATGAGTGCCAATGAGTGCCAAGTGAGTGCCAATGAGTGCCAAGTGAGTGCCACATAGTGCCAACTGAGTGCCACATAGTGCCAACTGAGTGCCACTTTTTTCAAGCCTTTTCTAGCCTCCCCTGAGGCCTGAATAGCCTTAATATGGTATTTCCCTCCCACCCTAGTTATGGGCAGGTATGAGGAATCGATTGGTATATACATGTTGCCAGGATGCTTCCTTCACTATGAGTTAAATTCTTTTCTATCACCTTATAGTTATATATATATATGTTATGTTATATAGAGTAGAGAGAGAGAGAGAGAGCATATATATATATATATATATATATATATATATATATATATATATATATATATATATATAAGAAGTATATATATATATGAGATACATTTCTACACTATGACACACCTACACACATACACTATGACACTTATACACACATTCACTATGACACTTATACACACCATGACACTTATAAGCACTTACACTCCATAGACACTTACACTAGCCCATATACACTTTAGCACACACTCCATCTATGATACTTACACTTCACATTATGCACATCTATGTGACACTTATGGCAACGGCTACCAGCTATAGGACTGGTCACACTTTAGCCTCAGGTGGCCTTTATATTGAGACTTCACACACAGATATGCTGTATGGTATATTTCAACAATTCCTTGAGATGGATGCCTCAAACCTTGATGCCCAACTTGGCTGGCCTCAACTTTGATGGTCTAATTTTTTTGTTGGCTCAACTTCTGATGGCTGCTCCAACTTGCTGGGTTCAACTTTGAAGGCTCATCTTTTTGATGACTCATCTGATAAGACGCCCATTTTGAAGGCTTCACCTAAGATTTTTGGATGATTCACTTTGATGGCTCATCTCTACCCTAGATCAAAGAAAACAGAGTTAATATTAATGTCTACCCTAGATATGCTTGAACACCAGATGCAGCATGATCCCCACGCATGGTCACACGACCCCGCACCTCAGGTGCGACCAGCCACGCCCCGGGAGCCAGCAGGCCTGCAGGGCAATATTTCCTGCGCCTGCCGCCGCGCCGCTCAGGCGCAATATTTCCGCGCCTGGTTCAAGCCGTGCAAGCCGCAGGCGCAATATCTCACGCATATGAAAATATATGATATTATGAGTTGGTCATTTATTTAATAGACTTGTAAATATTTTTTATTAAAAACATTTTCGTGAACCTAAAAACTGTAACTCATTACAGATCATATTATTATTTAACATTAATATATTTGCTAACATTATTTTTCTTATATTTTTTACTTAATACTCTTTATTTATAAATTTTTAAAATTGTATGTAAGAAGAAAACCAGAGGGTTGATATAATCATTTTATTTTACTACAATTGGACGAAATTTTATTAAAAACATATATTTTACAGACCTTAAAGCAGTAAATCAGTAAATCAATAGAGGTGTTAACATAGCATCAAAGGGCTTAGTATGCTTTTGTTTTACTGCTTTACTGCTTTACTGCTTTAACTCATGTTTTACTGCTTTAACTCATATGTTTATTAACATACTCTACCTTAAAGTGAAATCAGTAAATCAATAGGTATCAGCAACAAAAAGCGCTTAGTAGCGCTTTTGTTTCTACTGCTTTACTGTTATAATCTATGTTTTAATGTTTAAATTTTATATGTTTTACTGCTTTAACTCATATATTATTAACATTACATACCTTAAAGCAGTAAACAAAATCAATAGAGGTGTTACCAAGCAACAAAGGGATTAATGCTTTACTGCTTTAATGCTTTAACTCATGTTTTACTGCTTTAACTCATGTTTTACTGCTTTAACTCATGTTTTACTGCTTTAACTTATATGTTTTACTGCTTTAACTCATATGTTTTACTGCTTTAACTCATATATTTATTAACATTATGTTTTTTATTTTGTTTTAATACTTTTTATTTATTTTATTATTATTTTTATTTATTTTTATTATTATTTTTATTATTTTATTATTTTATTTTATTTTTATTATACTTAGTGTTATTTACTCATGCCTATTGTTATTATTATTTAGAACACACACAGCCACACACGAATAATATCAATAACACACACACACACGCCCATCATTTCAGCACACACACACACACACACACACACACGCAATACCCCACACATATAACGCAAGGGACTCTATTAAAACATACTATTTTTTATTTAATTATTATTATTTGGTGTTATTTACTTCATGCCTATTGTTATTATTATTGAGAACAATATATACACACACACACACCCAATTTACTACAATACATATAACGAATAATTTATTAAAACATTTTATGTTTTAATTAAACATGTACATTTATATTACTCATTCAAATATAACTAAATTATTTCAAAGTTTCTTATAATAAATCAATCATTATCTTTGAATAAAGAATTTATTATTAACTGTTAATACTTCTGTTTATAACTATCAAGTTTTAAATAATTTTTACTAAATTATGAAATTTTATTAAAAAGATATATTTTACGATTTCCAAAGCAATAAATCAGTAAATCAGTAAGCAAGCCCCTAGCACCCCTCTACACCAACTATGCCATGTTTTGTTCTATTGACTTACTGCTTTACATCATCTTTAGCTATGTAATAAGTATAAAATAACAAAAAGTTCTTCTCTGTTAACATAACATGTATTTTATTAAAATCATTCTAGGATTTTATTTAAAAATAACAATTATTCACTTACATTTATATTATTCGCTCCATGTCAACTAAAAATATTTCAAAGTTTTTAAATACCTGACTTTTCTTATTATTATCTATGCACATTGACAATCCAACACGAGAAAACACAACAACCCGCACCCTTACAGATACGAACTTGACCCTCTGTAAATCAGTTGGAAATAATCACTTTAGGCCTAAATTTAGATGCTCTTTGTACCCCAAGATTTTAGCTTAATACTGGTCAAAAATATATTTCAAACTGACCTCTTTCCGTAAAATGTGGTAATAATATTAGGCCTCAAATTTACAAATTTAGATAAATATTTTTGTATCCTGGGCTTACTTTGTTTACTACTGGGTCAGTTAAAATTTTGTATAGATAATTAGAATCAAAGTTATTATTTTATAAATATATTTCAAACTGAAATGTGTGTGTGTGTGTGTGTGTGTGTGTGTGTGTGTGTGTGTGTGTGTGTTATAAATAATAATAACAATAGGCATGAAGTAAATAACACTAAGTATAATAATAAAAATAAAAATAAAATGTTTTAATAAATTATACGTTATATGTGTAAGTGAGTGTGCGTGTGTGTGTGTGTGTGTGTGTGTGTGTGTGTGTGTGTGTGTAAGTGAGTGTGTGTGTGTGTGTGTGTGTGTGTGTGTGTGTGTGTGTGTGTGTGTATGTGTGTTCTAAATAATAATAACAATAGGCATGAAGTAAATAACACTAAATATAATAATAAAAATAAAAATAAAATAATAAAAATAATAAAATAATAATAAAAATAAATAAAAATAATAAAATAAATAAAAAGTATTAAAACAAAATAAAAAACATAATGTTAATAAATATATGAGTTAAAGCAGTAAAACATATGAGTTAAAGCAGTAAAACATATGAGTTAAAGCAGTAAAACATATGAGTTAAAGCAGTAAAACATGAGTTAAAGCAGTAAAACATGAGTTAAAGCAGTAAAGCAGTAAAACAAAAGCATACTAACCCTTTATGTTAGGTAATTTATTGATTTATCAGCCACTGCTTTAAAAGTAATGTTAATAAATTATATGAGTTAAAGCAGTAAAAAACATATGAGTAAAGCAGAAAACATGAGTTAAAGCAGTAAAGCAGCAAAAAGCATACTAAGCCCTTTGTTGCTCACCTCTACTGATTTACTGATTTACTGCTTTAAGGTATGTAATGTTAATAAATATATGAGTTAAAGCAGTAAAACATATGAGTTAAAGCAGTAAAACATGAGTTAAAGCAGTAAAGCAGTAAAACAAAAGCATACTAAGCCCCTTGTTGCTATGTAGTAATTGATTTACTGATTTACTGTTTTAAGGTCTTTAAAGTATGTTTTTAGTATTTTGTACAATTTTAGTAAATAAAATGATTATATATCAGCCACTCTGGTTTTTTCTTCTACATACAATTTTTAAAAATTTATAAATTAAAAGTATTAAGCAAAAATATAAGAGAAAATAATAAGCACAAACAGATGTGTTAGTTATTTAATAATAGGTCTTCGGTAATGAGCAGTTTTAGGTCGCGAAAATGTTTTTAATAAAAATGTTTAAGTATGAAATAAAAATGAATGACTCATAGTATATATATTTTTCATATGCGCGGGAATATTGCGCCTGCGGGCGCACGCGGCGGGCGGGAACGTGGAAATATTGCGCCTGCGGGCGCACGCGGCGGCGGAAACGTGAAATGCCTGCGGGCGCGCGCGGTGGCGGAACGGCCGGTCGCACCTGCGGGGTCGTGGGCCATCACGCGTAGGGATCATGCTGCGTCCTGGTGTTCAGCTTATGATCTAGGGGTAGACATTAATATTAACTCTGTTCTTGGATGTAGGGTAGAGATGAGCCATCAAAGATGAATCATCAATATAGGTGGTATCAAAGATGACGTCATCAAAGATGAGTCATCAAAGATGAACCTTCAAAGTTGAACCAACAAAGTTGAGCCATCAAAGTTGAGCCATCAAAGTTGAGCCAACAAAGTTGAGGCATCAAAGTTGAGGTCATCAAAGTTGGAGGCATCAAAATATCGAGAGTGTGTGTGTATATCTGTGTGTATCTCCAGTGAGTAAGTGTGGGTGTATATGTTAAGTGTAAGTGTCTATGGCTAGTGTAAGTGCTTATAAGTGTCATAGTGTGTATGTATGTAAGTGTAAGTGTCTATGGTGAGTGTGAGTGTAAGTGTATATGGGCTAGTGTAAGTGTCTATGGAGAGTGTAAGTGCTTATAAGTGTCATAGTGTGTATAAGTGTCATAGTGAATGTGCGTATAAGTGTCATAGTGTATGTGTGTAGGTGTAGCAAGTAATATATATATATATAGAGTGATATAAGATATATATGTATATATATATATATATATATATATATATATATATATATATATATATATATATATATATATATATATATATATATATATATATATATATATATATATATATATATATATATATATATATATAGGTTATAAGTGATAGAAAAGACTAACTCATAGTAGGAAGCATCCTAGCAGCTTGTAATATACAATTAATGATTCCTCATAATTACATAGGGGTAGACACCCCTATTAGGGCTATTCGGGGCTCAGGGGGAGGCTAGAAAAGGCTTGAAAAAGTGGCACTCAGTTGGCACTAAGTGGCACTCACTTGGCACTATGGGGCACTCACTTGGCACTATGGGGCACTCACTTACTCATTGCACTCACTTGGCACTCACCCGGCACTCATCTAATACCATAGAACACTAATAGAACATCCCCAGATACTCCTTACGGTGATTGGGAACTATCAAAGTTGAAACCATCAATAAATCTGAGTCATCAAATCTGAACCATCAATATAGGCACCAAAATGAACCGCCAAAGATGAGTCATCAAAGAAGAACCATCATATAGGTGTCATCAAAAAAGCTACAAGGTCAAAAATGTCAAAATTGTAAATTTCAACAACAAAGGGTTGACCGAAAATTTGGGTTCTCAAAATTGTCTGGAAGATCAAAGGGTTGGTCGGAAAAATAGGGCTGCCGAGTGAATTAGGGTGCCTAAAATTAGGATGGGATAAAATTGACCCATGGAAGACCAAAGGGCTGGTGTTTTGTACGTGTGTATAAGTGTAAATGTGGCAAGTATCTATGGGTGAGTAAAGTGTCATAGTGAATGCATGTATATGTAAGTGTGTGTGTGTGTGTGTGTGTGTGTGTGTGTGTGTGTGTGTGTGTGTGTGGGTGTGTGTGTGGGTGTGGGGTGGTGACTATGTGTATTTGTGTGTGTGGCAATCTGTGTGTGTAAGTAAATCTGTAAGTAAATCTGTGTGTAGTGTAAGTCAATCTGTGTGTGAGTGTAAGTAACCTGTGTGTGTAAGTAAATCTGTGTGGCAAATCTGTGTGTGTGTGGGCAATCTGTGTGTGAGTGGGCAACCTGTGTGTGGCAAATCTGCTTGTGTAAGTAAATCTGTGTGTGTGGGTGTGTGTGTGTGTGTGGGCAATCTAAGAGTGTAAGTAAATCTGTGTGTGGCAAATCTGTGTGTGAGTGTAAGTAAATCTGTGTGTGTGTGTAAGAATCTGTGTGTGAGTGTAATCTGTGTGTGTAAGTAAACCTGTGTGTGTAAGTAAATCTGTGAGTGAGTGTAAGCAATCTGTGTGTGGCAAATTCAAGAGTGTGGGCAATCTGTGTGTGTGGCAATTGTGGTGAGTGTGGGCAACCAGTGTGTGTGTGTGTGTGTGGTGTAAAGGGAAGCCAGTATGTGTGTGTGACCGTGGTGTATTTGTGTGTGTGTGAGTGTAAGAAAATCTGTGTGTGTGTAACACTGTGTGTGTAAGTAAACCTGTGTGTGGGAGTGGTAAATCTGTGTGTGTGGCAAATCTAGTGTGTGAGTGGCAAATCTGTGTGTAAGTAAATCTGTGTGTGGGTGTAAGTGTGTGAGGGTAAGTAAATCTGTGTGTGAGTGTAAGCTAAATCTGTGTGAGGGGTAAATCTGTGTGTGTGGCAAATCTTTGTGTGCGTGTAAGTAAATCTGTGTGTGTGGGCAAATCTGGTGAGTGTAAGTAAATTTGAGTGTTAACTGTGTGAGCAAGTAAATCTGTGTGTGTGTGTGTGTTTGAAAATTGTACTGTAGAAGAATAAGGGTTGGACTGAAAATTTAGTTCTCAAATTGCACCCTGAAGACCAAGTGGGTTGGACCTCAAAAATTAGGGTTGCCAAAAATTAGGTTTGCCAAAATTGACCCATGAAGACCAAAGGTTTGGTCGAAAATTAGGTTGCCAAAAAATTAGGGTTTCCAAAATTAGGGTGGGCCAAATTGACCCATGGAAGACCAAAGGGTTATTTGAAAAATTAGGTGGGGACACGTATTAATGGTTAAGGTGCAATTGCTTATGTGCAACTCCTTCTTCAAGGGTTGCCAAAAATTAGGGTTGCCAAAATTAGGGTTGCCATAAAATTAGGGTTGCCAAAATTGCACCTTGGAATACAAAAGGGTTATTGAAAAGGTCTAGGCTAAAGGTCTAGGTTTAAAGGTTGCGCTCAAAGGTTGTTCAAAAAAAGGTCAAGGGCAGGTGAAACTTGGCTAAAAAGGTCAAGGCCAAAAAGGCCTCATCAGGGTGGTCCAAATATGGATACCTCCGAATGCCTACTACTGTAGGAATTTACATGGGTCTCCTCCCTATGCACTTTAAAATCGGGACGACCAGTACCAGAAATCATTACCATAATATCCAAAAAAGGTAA
>JABUQX010057821.1:20000-42500 GCA_015478945.1 Trachelipus rathkii
AGGGATCTAAAATTTCAAGTTACATTGACCTCAGTATCTTTGTATGAATATTGTAAAATCTATTGCTAACTTCTCACTTTATTGGAGTTGCTATTACTCGTTATTTCTATATGATACAGATATGCTGATATAGCTATTTTATATCACAGACATTAGGTAATCTATGTTTTACAAGTCTATTGAAAGGAATCGAAATTTTCAGGTTACAGTGACCTAAGTATCTTTTAATGAAAATTGTAAAATCTATTGCTAGCTTCTCACTTTATTGGAGTTGCCATTACTTGTATTTTATATATGATACAGATATGGTGATGTAGCCATTTTGCATCACGGACATTCGGTAATTTATGTATTATGAAAGTCTCTTGAAAGGAATCGAAATTTTCAAGTTACATTGATCTTTGTATCAAAATTGTAAAATATATTGCTACCTTCTCATTTTATTGGAGTTGCTATTACTCGTAATTTCTATATGATACAGATATGCTGATGTAGCCATTTTATATCACAGACATTAGGAAATTTATTTATTATAAGAGTCTCTTGAAAGGGATCGAAATGGCCTCAGTGTCTTTGCATAAAAATTGTAAAATTTATTGCTAGTTTCTCACTTTATTGGAGATGCTATTACTCGCTATTTATATATGATACAGATATGATGATGTAGCAATTTTATGTCACAGACATTAGGTAATTTATGTATTATAAGAGACTCTTGAAAGGGATCGAAATTTTCAAGTTACAGTGATCTTAGAATATATGTATGAAAATTGCAAAATCTATTGCATGCTTCTCACTTTATGGGAGTTGCTATTACTCGCAATTTCTAAATGATACAAATATGCTGATGTAGGCATTTTATATCACATACATTAGGTAATTTGTGTATTTTAAGAGTCTCTTGAAAGGGTGATTTGTTAATTTCCTGCATTTACAACTATTCGCCTTTTTTCTATTCTTTTGGCTTTTCTTGGAAGGTTATCATCTGAGGTCGCGGGACCGCGCGCGAATGCGTCCGCAACACAGGCCTTCTTATTGGGCTCAAGGGGGCCTTTAAGTACACTTCTCTTCTTGTCCTGCAACTTTCGGTAGTCTTTCTAGCTTTCGCAGTTTCATAGTGTAGAACTTCTTTCCTTTTGTTGTTGCTAACGTTTGGTTCTTAGTCCGAAACGTCAGTCACATTAACTTTAAGTTTTCTTCTAGTGTGGGGTCTGGTGTGTATTTATATACATCCTTTTGTGTAATGTGGGTTTGCTATTTGTTATCCTTTGCTTTCTCCCCACAAGAATTCAAAGGACGTCATTCCGAGTCATGGTGTTTTTTGCGTGCCTTTTCTGGAGCTTTCTTCTTGTCCTATCATTTAACTTTACTTGTGGCGGGTATTTAGTTGTATGAGATATTAAACGATCTGACAGTAAAAATAGGCTGGGTGACGCTTTACTTTGAATTCATAGATGGTTAACTTTTAAGCTTTACCGTGAATGAACTTATGATTGATTCTCCTCACGTAGCCAATTTCAAATTTATACATTTTTGCCTCTTTCTCTTCCAAATTCATCTTTTTTCTTTCTAATTTTATAGATTTGTATTATGATTGAATTAGTAGTGGTATATGACCTAATTACTTCAACCACACCAAAAAATATCTTTCTATTACTCTCAAATCATTAATTTTTTCATTCAAATAGACACTATTTCTATCCTTGGCCTGCTTTGTGCCGGATTGTTTTATTCTGTCTCTATCTATTATCTTATTTTCTTTATTACTTCATTCACAAGTTAATATTTTAAATAGAATTAGTTATTAAAATTCTACTGAATGGAAACCAAACTTCAAAAAGTCAATTGAATAGGAGAGTCTTCTTTTCTATTTTTTGTTCACTTCTAGAAAAAATTAATTTCTATATAATAAAATTTAGATTAACTTCTTGGTAATCTAAACAATTAAACCCATGACATTCGTAATATCTGTCTCATTATAATTTATGAATTATGAAGAGGCAAAAAAATAATCAAACAGGTATTTTTTTCTCTCGGGCAACTTGTGGCATTCTTTTCTCCTCAGAAGAAAGCATCATTCTTCTACTTTCCTAATGTACTTTACCCATCTCTGCCATTCTTAATTCTGAAACATTAATAAAATGTGCAATATCTTTAGATCCTAACTTAATAGGTCTTGTCAGCTATCAAGGTGTGGTTATTCTTGATACATTATTTGGACGGTAAATAAGATCAGTTGTACATCAAAATAGACCTGAACTCAACAAGGTTGTCTAGAATATCCTGTATATTTCATTTGCTCCTCATATCATTTGGCTATGCTATTCAAGAATATACACTCTTCGTTTTGGTGATTGGACTTTCTTTGGGTTATTGTTTCTCAAATATGCATCAATAACTTCTTTCGTGTTCGATATAGATTTTCGATTTAAGGTCCCGGCATTACTCATTACAGTTATGCCGTACGTGATCGGATACCGATTTCCTCGACGTGTCTTGCTTGCATTTCGCTCGAGCTGAGTCCTGAGCTTCTTGAGCTAACGGTTGGCAAATCTGTTTGCTCTTAAATCGCTGGTACTTCTTCTATCACTAATTCATCTCCATTTTTTAAGCTCAATTTGTCTACCATTTTACGGTATACGCGGTTATCCTCACCTGCTTGGTATGTATGCTTTCGAAATTCTCAAACTTAAAATCAAAAAAATCTTAATCTATTATTATACCATTATTACTACTTTATTAATACGTTTTTTACATGTGTGCCTTAAATACTATTCTATATTCTGTTTTCTTAATTATTTATCATTATCTATACTATATATCTATCTATCTAATATACTATATATTATAATATATGACTATTCTAGGCCTTTATTATATATAGTCTATTAATATTACATTTATCTCCTTTCCTCTCTTAATACTATAGAGACTTTCTTATTATTGCTATCTCCCTTTGGTCCTTCTTATATCGCGTAGCAGGGTTGGCTCTTTTTGCGGTGGGCCCCGCTTCCAGGGCCTTTCTTTTCCCGGCTTTCTCTCACTTTATTTTCTGCCCTAGAATCGAGTCCATCATCTGTATTTTCCTCATCTCGGAATTTTCTCTTGCATGTCTGACTGCCATTTTCCCTATCCCTTCTTCTTCCCTCTCTAGTTTCTGGCTGTAATTTCCATGGAAAAACAACTGATTATACCTAATATATATACTATATTATATATATTATTATTTTCTATATTTCAAATTTATATAATACAATATTATATTTCTTAATATCTATTTTATATATATATAATATTATTAGTATTATTATCATTAACTATCTTCTCTCTTTATCTTATTATTTCTCTTTTTAATTAGTATATTATCGTATGTGGGTCGTTTTACCGGGCTTCGCATCGTGACTAGCCGGTGGTTTATACTCCGGCTAATGGTGTTGTTATAAGTGGGCTTTGGGCCGGACATTATAGGTCGCATTCAAACATCTGGGAGACTTCTGACCGGTCCGGGCTTGGCGCGGTCTATGGTCGGTTCCGCTTCCGGCTTGACACTTACTTAAACTGCGCGCCATCTGGACCGGGTGAAGACTTCGGCATTCTGTTTTTCGTGCATTGCCCGAGATTGGTTTGCACAGTCACATAATTTGGATTTATTCTGGTTTTACACTCTACCACCTGGCTGCATCATTTCACGCGCCTCCCACCTGTTAGCTCCCCAACGGACTTTCTATTATTTGGTTTGTCGATTGAGTGAGAGTTACTGTCTTTGGAAGTTATAAGGCTAGTCAGCGGTGGCAAGTCAGTCTTACTTTACCGTTTGGATTTTTTGTGAGCCGGGTTATGTTTCTGGGTTCTTTAAATTATCCATTTCTTCTACGTTTACCTTTCTCTTCTTCGATTTTACATTCTCTAATCTTATTATCGTCTTTATCAACGATCCTCCTGATCTTACTCTATGATCCATTTACGTTAGCTTCAACATGTTCTCTGGTAGTATAACATTCCAACTCGGTATCGAATTACTCATCATTGTCCGGAATCTTTCTAATCACCCGGCTTGTGTTTTTTTTTTTTTCACATGGCTCTAGGGCAAAACCTCCAGGAACTTTTTTTTTTTAAGTTTATCATTTAATAACAGGTTTTATGGTTTGGAAGCAATTGAATTACTCAGAGTAGCCCTTCCTGCTTAACCCGATTGGTCGAGTGTCCCCTTCACTTTTTGATCAAGCGTTTCTCATTTGGCCCATTCTATTAGATTCCTGTTAGCTGTCCGTTAACTCCCTTTCGTATTTCCTTATTGCCATCTTTTTCTACAGTCTTAGTTCGTTAGACTGTCAGGAACAGGCTTCAGGTAATGGCAAAGGCTTTACTGCATATCTACCTTTATTGACACTTCCTCTTTTTCTTTTTCGTCATAATCTCTTTATTTTTTTTTCTTTCTTTTGCTTCTTAATAATCAGTTACTCCTCTTCTCTTTTTTCTTTCCTTTTGTCGTTGTCTCAGCGTGGGCGGGCTAGCGGCTCTGGTTTCTTTGTGGCGCACTGTTCCCCCCTCTCCCTCCTCCGGGTTATCTTTGGTTGGTCCCTATTGTCAGTTGGCACCTGTCCGTCTTCTCTCTCTGTTTTTCTTTTATTCTACTTTCTTCTCTCTCTTTCTCTTCATTTTGTTTTCTATTATTTTTTATCTCTTCTCTATTTTTATCTCTCTTTATCTATTTTTTTCTCCGCTTTATTCTTTTGCCCCCTGATTTCGCCCTGTGTTCCGCCTTTCCTATGTTTAATTTTTTAGTACCCAACGTTTACGTTATTCCGCCTTTTCTTTTGTCCTTGACGGCCTCTTCTGTCACATTTCTGGATGATAACAAAGTTTTCTCTTCAGTTCTCTTCGATTAAATTTTCTTTTTTTTATTCAGATGTTTTTACTAATTTGAACTGCCCAGCACAGCGTGTTTAGAAAGATCCCAGGGTTTGTCACTATAATTATATTATTTTAGTACTCACCATTATTTATATTTATTAATATGTATATACTATATTATATTTATTCATTTATCATATATTCTTCTATAGATTTTAAAATTATATTTATATATCATTTTATTTTATTATTATATTATATATTTATCTATATTGTTTATTATACCTACGTGTGCCGATATTTCAGGCGCTCTTCCGTCGGAGGTCCGGGCGTGAAAATTAAATTCTTTGGCGTGTCTGACTCTGTATTAGACTCCTTTTAATGGCGGTCTCAATTTATTTTCTGACATTCTTTTCCCTCCCGATTTACTACCACTCCCCGACTCCACTTGGCAAAATTACTTTCAATTGGAAATGGTCTAAACTTCCAGTCTGACTTCTGAGGCCTCCACTGTTAACAAGACCACAACCCATCCTTTTTTCTTTCCTTCTCTTTTTTTCTTGTTTCCCTTGGTTTCCGCACATGCTGGGTCCGGCTTTTGGATTTTTTGTTCCATGACTGCGCAGCAGTAATAGAATCAACTACTTTTTCGACTCTTGACTCCATTATGATTGTGCTTTTCCGCTTTCTGACAGCAGGTGTTAACGAGATACATAGGGCGTGGGTCACCTCTGGGTTTTTTTGGATCTGGTGTTAATTTCAACTCGGGGGGTTGGTCTTTTCGTGTTTCTTCCTCTGGCTCTTTGCTGTTTGGAATTGAAGTGGGGAGAGGTTTCATATTATAATACACCGCTCGGTTTCTTACTGAGGGTTTCGGACTGATTTTCCAAATCCACCAAAATGCTATAATTGTGTCGTCGTAAAGTTCGGTTTGACTACAGACATAAACGCATGTGCCCTGGAGGCGCGCTTAGCCATCCAATTGTTCATACTAAACAGAAACATTTAATTCTCTATTTTCAGTTTTTCGGAAACTTAAAATGTATATATCTTATGTTCTACATTTATTAATTGACAAAATTCTATTTTCTTTATTTGTTTATTATTATAATAACATCTAGTACATTATAATCTAATTTATTAACTTCAATTAATTAAAACTTTTTTTCCTTCACAATAATAATAATAATCAAATAATAATAATAATAATATATAATTAATAATATTTATTAATCTTTTCCTCTATTATTCTTTTGTGAAAATCGCTTTTGATAATTTAAAAACAAAGAGAATTTCTGATGATCCTGCATGTATAAATATTTATTATAATTTAGGAGCTGGTATATATACTCATATAAATATCAATATATATATATAGTCTATATATATAATATATAAGATTATATATAGTACTATTATATAGGATATATTATATATTAAACCACGGACATCGAATCTATGATAGAGCACGGATAATTTATCATTAGTAGAGTAGTTACATTGTATTTTTATTTTTTTCACATCACGCGCGGTTTACGAGTGTGGTATTAGTAAGTACGAGATAGCACGCAAGGGGTGCGACTACCCCATGGTACTTTTTTTTGTGGCTATGTTGGTAGGTTTGGCGTTCTTTGGATTTTGTTTTCTTTTTTTGTATATTATACAAAAATACCATCATACTACAGGAATCCTACCAAGAAAGTTCAACCCTTTGAGAAGCCTGTATTTGGCCCCGAACTGCTTGGTGCGTGTAATGGTTACCCTTACTTTCACCGGAAATGGCCCAATATCTGACAGCAATGTATCCGACCAATCATCTTCAATAATCTTTCATAGTTAATCAACAATAATGAAACATTAATGTAAATTATCAAACTTAAAATTGATATGAATTGACCAATAAATATTAAACGAAGTGTGTTCCACCAATAACTTACCCACCAGAATATATCAGAAACAGACAATGAGAAACCTTTTTATTTCAATTTGAATCCAAAAATATTTAAAAATTTAACAAGAAAACATATACTCAAACTGATGGAAGTGCATGGCTTCACTACTTGGACCTTCATTTGTCTGACTTCTATATGTCCGAAAGTCTGGAAAAAACAAAAATCCTTACCGTGAAACAACAATTTAACCCGTATTTTTACACATACAGGTATGTCGACGACACCCTCACTATTTTTTAGGACATCCAGAGGATCGATTGGGCTATAAGTACATAATCATAAGCGACCTAGGGTCTCTATTTGACAATAGAATTCAAGGAGTTGTCATCTCTTAAAATGTCACATACGAAACTTAGGTTTAATAATGGCATATATGGTTTTTCTAGACATCAAAATCATTCTTTAACTTCTGACGGCTTATTGATATCTTACAGGCCATACATGTCAGAAACCACTGATATATGATCTGTATACACTGAACTTCGCAAATCGGGAGTCGAGAGTCTAGGCTCACCGAGAATTTCTACGAAAATGAATCAGAGTATCGCAGAAGAAGACATTATTAGGTCGGTTTAACAAGCGCAGGATCACACTTATGTCCACAGCTTTGGAACTTTTTGATGAAAGAGAAATTTGCCGCATTACAAGTAAAAATTCTAAATTATGTGATGAGCGTTATATTGGACGTTGAAATTAATTAATAAAAACCCTTATCAAAATTATAATAATAAAGAAAGTAAAACAAAAACAGAAAAATTCGATAAATTCTTCTTCAAAACTTCCAATGCGATTTGTCAATCAAGCAAGAGAAGTGCCTTCATAATTTTTTGAATTCTCACCTCAAACTAAAGACACGTCAAAAATTAAAAGTCAGAGACATACCTAAGTCCAAACACTGGATCTCCTTCTAAAGCCAGAGATGGCCATGCCCGACAACCATCACGTTGCGTTGGGTACCAATTTATATCTGCCCTGAGTTAGACACTGGTAATGTCCGATCATTTATGGTTACACAACGCACATATGAATTGTCGGACATGGCAAATGCAATATCTTACAGTCCCAGCAATCCTAGAACTTTCAACTACGGCACATGGTCAATCCACTATTAGTAATCATTTCGTAAACACTTCCACTAATATTAATACGGATTCGCTGTGAAGTCCGGAAACTTAAAAATTCGAGGGAGGCCCTTCTACATTCAAAACAGCAACCAGTACATTAACATAAATTTTATGTATGTTATCTGTCCCGAGACCTCAAATCAATTTTCACTAGCTTTTATATATCAATTAAAGACTCATCTCGCTTACAAGGAATATAATCACTCTCGAGATGTCTTAAAATACTATAATTATAAACACTTGAATATGAAAACTTCTATTGTAAATACATCTTACGCATATAAATAGATATCATAAATAAACTCCCGTCTAATATTCATATATATATATAATTTTAGTTTTTGATTTTTAAATATATTGGAACGAGTGATATCTCCGACCCTTGAAAAAAAAGAAAGTTAGAAGTACTTAGAATAGTGGAAGAATAATTTCATACTTTTTTGTGGATCTGGTATATATATATACTATATATATATATATATTATATTATATATATATATATATATATTATATAATTAATAATATAATATATATATATATATATAGTATATATATATAATAATATGTGTGGTGTGAGCTGGCTTGTGTAATTTTCTGCCACGGACTTATGTGACTGTCTTCAGATATTGTTGTAGGCTAATAGTTATATTTGGAATTATGGCAGTATAACGAAGAGAAACTTTTATCAGTTTGAAAGGATGTCATGACTAGGATTTGGCATCATACTCGATTCCTTAGTTTTATTTCATAGTGTCCTCTCATCATTTTACCGTTGAATAATAATTTTAAAAAAAATTATCTTGACAAAACAAATTGTAGAAAGTGGAAACTTCTTAAATGTTCTCTTCTACTTGTTACATTATATCATTATTTACAAACATTCTAACGGTTGTTAAAATAATTAAAAGCAGTCTATATAAAAAAATTTAGGAACCTTTTTGGAAAATTTATAAAAGTACCGCTTTATGATGATCATAATGTTATTTTTATTTTGTTTTGTTTAGTGTAAAATAAACTTTTTACAGACTCTGGAAGGAATATCATAGTGTTGTGGGGCTCTCATCGTGGCCATCCTTACTGGCCAGCCCAGGCGCTTCACCCAGGTCAAAACTGCTGCACACACACTCTCAACTTACACAAATTTATTATTAATTATTATTATTATTATTATTATTATTATTATATTATTATTGACAATGCTGAACATGCTTCTTTTTTCCTTGTAACTTTTAACGTGGAAATGAATACGTTTTTGTTCCTAACCACTGTGTCTGCACTCTATCCTCTCTATGTATTTAATTATTATTATTAATTATTATTATTATTAATTATTATTATTTCTAACATCTCCATTTTTAACATTTCATCTTGAATAGTAACTTACCTATGTTCCTTTTCATTTAGTCATAAAAATGTTTTTTTTTAAAAAAAAAAAGGTTTTCCATACGTTAATAAATTTTTATCGGTGGAAATATATTTATATATATATATATATATATATAAAATATATATAATACTATAATTATATATATATTATATTTATATATATTATAAATTATTTATTATATCATTCATATATATAATGTATATATATATAGTTATTATATATATTAGAGAATATATATATATATATATATATATGAATATATATATATATATATTATATATTATATATATATATATATTTATATATATATATATACTAATATATATATATTATTATATACTTATATATATATATTATATAATAATTTATATTATATAGTATATATATATACTATAAAATATATCTTATATATATACGCGTATATAATTATATATATATATATATATATATATATATATAATATGTTACTAATTTTATTCTAGCTATATACTCATATATATTATTATACTGATATATATTAATATATATATATATATATATATCTAATATATATATATACTTATATATCATAAGATTATATATTTATATTATATAGCTATCTATATATATATATATTAATTATATAATATATATATATATATAATATATATATATAATATATTATTATATTAATATTAACTATTAATAAACTAAGTGCCTCTATAGGTAAGCGTGATATAAGAATAAAAGGTAGCACTTGTACTGTATTTGCTTGTTTGGGCTTCTACTTATTGTTCTGCTAGGCCACACTACGATTATCATGCTACAAATTCAATTCTACACAGCATTTCATTGAAACATATCGTGTGCAGGTTTAAACATGGTAGTTTGGATTTACGCTTATGGGCAATTTTTTTAAGCTTTTCTGTCAAATTATGCATATTGTATTAACTAATGTGTGCATAAATATATTGGTCCTACTGCTATATATAATATATATATATAACTATTATATACTATATATAATATATATTTATATATATATATATATAATATATATAATTATATATATATAGTAATAATAATATATTTATATATATATATATAATAATATACTTTATATAGTATTATATATAACTAGGAGTCCATTGACCCGTCCAGGATTCTAAAGAAATTCTTGTCTCTTTTCCAACCTAGAAAAACATTTAAGCCGGTAACTCTGGTGACCTTTGCCTTAAAACGTTATTTTTTTCTCATTTTAACACCGAAAAGGCTTTTAAAAGATACAATTCTTATTCCTTCCCATTTGCCCATGCAAATTAATAATGTTTCCAAGTTTTTTACATTCTAATTATCCCATTATAATAGTCATATACATCACATTGTTTTCTACAACTCAATTCCTTCATATATATCTTATATATATATTTATATATATATATATATAATATATATCATATATATATATATGAATACTATATATATAATATATAATATATATACATTAATACTAAGTGTCGGCAACCGATACCTAAAATTTTAGTCCAATACTGGATCACAATTTACAAAACCTTTTTTCAAATACTAATCGAACAGAAATTTTTGCGGATGCCTGGAACACGATCTCCTTTATCCCTATAAAGTATAGCCCTATTTTTATATATAATATATATATATTAATATATATATATATATATATATTATATATATATATCTATATTATATATATATATATTATATTATATTTCCTAATATATATATATAATTATTATACTTAGGGTGGACTGTAAAATTGATGTTTGATATTTGGTCAACCGGGAACCCCACCAAAGTGATCAGCCTCCTCCCAGATTTTAGGTAAGTTAACTCTTTTGAACACAATTGGCAAGCATGTTTGAACCCATGCCGCTGTGGGCGCTCAAAAGTTACAAAAAAAGCGCGGTATTTGGGTTGACTAGCGGCGTTTTGGGCGCCATACTCTCCGGGACCCCTACATTATTTTCGTCATGAATTTTATGATCCTCAACATTAAAGGCAAATATTATTATACACTAATTTTTTCTATATATATATTTATTCTAAACTGTCTAGTCCGAACACCCACTAACAGACACTTCAATCATCATACCATCATTATATCATCAAATTTTCATGTAAATTTAGATTTCAGGCAGACCTTTCTTTTAGTTTCTTTGGCTTTTGTTAATTCTTACATCCTAATTCCGAAAACCAAATTCGCTCGTACTTGTAATATTATTATTTTATTTCCAAATTAAAAATAAAATAGTAAAAGAATGGCTTTTTCAACCTCTGCCTAATGCAGCAGAACCAACAGATAAAATTTTTCATTTGGTAAAGGCTATCCCGCGGCCTCACTCAGACTAAACCGGGTTGTAAATTGCCCTCCCAATCATCAACGTTTTTGGCCACTAGTTCTACAATTTTTGCCCGTACAACTGTTGAAAATTGGACCTCTAAAAGGATTCACAAGAACTTAACCAATAACAAGAAGTTTTCTTGTTTTTCCTAGAAAAGCTCGGATTCGTACAAAACATGTGGAAGATGCTATTACTAAATAGAGAAACTTCACGCAGAGTGGATAAATGTACAAAAATGAAATTCAAACAGTAAAATAACATCAGAACAAGAGGAGGAATTTCGAAAACTATGTCTCAAGGTAGATGATATCTTTAACTATCGCCCTCAAGATGCCTTGGCTATGACGAAATCAGAAGACGACAAGGGAGTTTTTTTTCTGAAACAAAGGGAAAAAAGGGTCGGCCAGGGCTTTACTGTGCTTGGATTGATTCTGAAGTTTAGCTTCGAGCCTGAAGGAAAGAAAACTACAAAAGGAAATTGCAAAAATGAACGAGAAAATTCAAGCGGAATGTTTATTCGACATACGGGAAAAGATTCCTTTTATTTTTGCTTCGAAATATTAAATCTTTTGGCCTAGGGACGTTTACATACCCCTGGTTCTTTATTCTGACGTTTTTTACAAAAGCACCAACAAAACAAGAATAAGCCACGTAACTTTACTATTAATCATATATTTTGGGTCACTTTCTATTTCATTTTGAGATTGATGATGAAGAGGAAAACACATGCGAATGAAGGTCATCGAGGATGTAGCCTGTTGCCACACTCGGAACCCCGGTTTGGTCTTCTCAAGAAACCGAAGGAACTTTATAATCCTGGACCATCTCATAGCACAAATGGATGAAAGCGTGGCGTTAGGAAAATTTTAACCATGAACTATCTCTGTTGTTCTGGATCCATGTAAAGGTATCTGACAGAAAGCCACACAAATACTCATAGCTACCACAGAAGCACTTGGGGAGAATCCTGAGGAGTTCACAGTGTCAAAAACGCAACATCCATCAAAAAGGCGAAAAGTATTCAGAAAAAATACACTGAGAAAGGATCTTTGGAACGCAATTTAAATATACCAAGAAGGAAGCTGTTGTATGTTTATTGGGACGGAAACACCTTCTACAGCGGTCTAAAAGACAGAGCAGAAATGGAGAACGAATTAAGCTGTTTTAAACAATTTCTTATGTGGAAAACTAACGACTGCTCTTCCTGTAGCAGACGCAAGCACTGGTGAAGAACAAGCCCTGGCTTGTTTATGAGTTCTCGAGGAATGGGGTGTCCTCCAACATACTACCAACAATGTGCTTTCGACAGCCCATACATAAAAGGAAAGGCTTCAAATGGGGCTTGTAACAAAATTTTTTTGGAAAACAATCTTGGGGTGAAGAGCTGCTATACCTAGCTTGCCGCCACCATATTCTTGAAGTCATTTTTGAGACGGTTGTTTTCGATGGTAAGTTCGGATCAACAACTGGGCCTCAACCCGATATATTTCAAGAGATTCCAAAATGCATGGGCGATTAGCTCAATAAGAGCGTAAAATAACGGGTATCCCCAATCAACGAAATTGGTGAAAAGAGCATCTACCTTCTGAAGTATTGCCAAACATATATCTGCGGAATCTGTAACACTAACAATCAACGGGTAAGGTTTATCCAACACAGGAAGACGATTACAAAGGAGCATCCTACAATTGGTCATTTGGTGGGTTTTGGTAGGAGCAATGAAGTGAATGGACCGTGGAAATTTAATCTACTTAGGTGCATTAGTCATCGCCAGTGGATGGCCAACCGGCCATCTATTGTCTGAAGATCAATTTTTCATTTTCGGCGGACAATTCAAACTGAGCCATGAAGAACAACGTGCCTTCGAAGCTGTCTGTTATCTTTTTTCTCCGTAAAGAGGTGCATTGCAAAAGCTTGGTTCCCAAATGCCCACAAAGCAACACTGGCTCAAAAGCAAGGCCTTAGGACCTCGTTGCAAGTTTGTTGGACTATCAGGAGATTGACAAAGATATCTCGTGAGAGAGCTCGTGGTCAAAATTCTTCAGTAGGCAAATCAATATTCAATGCAGAATTGGTAGCCCTCGTGTTCTTTGATCCCACAATTTCAATGAAGAAAAATCGGAAATTTCGAACAAAGTCCTAAATGACAACGAGACCGAGACAGCAAAAATTCAAGAATCTTATTTTCTTTTACCTTGATTATATAACCACATTTCGATACAATTTCCTGGACATTTAGTTTCATTTAAATCCAGCATTTTTATTTGCTAATGTAACAACTCCAAATTTTGAAACACCGTTGGACAGAAAAAAAAGAAGTGCTGGTTAGATGCGGGTTTGATCTTGTTTAATTCACCCAAGGGACCATGAATTTCTTTGAGCGTTTTCAGATTAACGCAGATTTTCTCAGAGAACCCCCAGTAGCTGGCCTGAAAATACACATTTTAAGGAAAGGATTGGGGATTGTGAAGTCCTAAAGGTCGTTAATGATGTTTGGCAGACGAGGAAGTGGAAATATACAGACTTTAATAACCCTCCTCAACTAAAGAATGGAAGGAGCCAGAAATGACAAATATGTTTTACCGGTAAGGACACAAATGCCGAGAAGCTGGTTATCCTGATGTTTCAAAAATCCCTTTGAGCAAACTTTAGAAATAGATTAATTTCATTTATTTTAATCTTTCTTAAAGAATGCAAACGCATGCCATTCCACTCCCTTATCTCATATATATTAAAACAATTCAATACAATATTGCAATAAATTTCATTATAAAGAAATTGTAAGCTAAAGATAGACCAGTTACAGCATAAAAAATAAGCACATTATAGTAATTCTGAATCATTTTTAAAGATTTCCGTCATAAAAGATAATTTCATACTTTGAAAAATATTAATACTTTTTTCCATATCAAATATCAGTTCGGTTAATAGAGGGTTCCCTAGTTCACGGTTTTTTGATGACAAAGGTGTTATACGCTCGGTTCGACCTATCAGTAGCACCAAATTTGTACTATATATACCAATTACTTTATAACAAATAATATGTCTATATTGAGAAATAAAATCAATAAGAAAATATGAGAAGTTCTTCAGAGATAAACCTGGCCAATCAGACATTCTAGCCAGCCAAAAAGAATTCGAGCTTTTCGTTGAAAAACTCTTTGAACGCCCAGGGGCACGGGTTTAACATTCTCCAAGCTCGGTGCTCCAAAATTTGGCTACGAAAAAATCTTGCTAAAGACTGATTCCTTTTGTGGCGGTTCCCGGTTTGACGAAAATATTCGGGAATAATTTTCTCTCCCTGATCATATATATATATATATATATAAATATATATTATATATAAATATATAGTATATATTTTATAATATATATATTAAGAAAATTTTCAGTCCCACTGTGGTAGTAATAGATTGGTCGTATTCCCTTCAAAATTTAGTATATATAGCTGGTGGTCTCACCCGTCAGAGGTTTCGTGTAGGACCTGCCCAACCGAAGGTGGATGGTAGCTCCCGTTAAAATTTTAGGGTCCTCCCTTAAGGTGTTCGTTAGAGAGTTCGTGTCCCTCTACATACATCAAACGTTTAAATCCGTCGTACCACTCGCCGTAGATAAGGTTACGTCCCCAAAGTGCATCCCAGTAAAGGCGTTCTAGCAGTTTGATACTAGGGCCTTATATAAAGTCAAGTTTTTGGTTCTCAAATCATTTGAGGCAAAGGTTTTCTGGTTCGACCTTTGAGGCGAAGCAAGCAGAAGTCCAAAATCATGTCGGCGGTTGACTCGTAAATTTCACTCACATCGTCAGATTTTTGACACTTGATGTCAAAGCATATGTTTCTAAGATCGGGAAATCTGTTTTCGAGTGTAGGTAGGAGGAGTTTGGGACCCTAGCTCTAGCCACACGCACAACACCAACCGCAGCGCACCACACCGCCCAGCGCTCCCTTCCAGCTCCGTGCCCGTGCCCCGTGCCCCGTGCCCCGTGCCCCGTGCCCCGTGCCCCGTGCCCCGTGCCCCGTGCCCCGTGCCCCGTGCCCCGTGCCCCGTGCCCCGTGCCCCGTGCCCCGTGCCCCGTGCCCCGTGCCCCGTGCCCCGTGCCCCGTGCCCATAAGGTATATATATATATATATATATATATATATATATGTTATATAGGTATATATATGTTATATATATATATATATATATATATATAGGTATATATTTATGTACTTATTGAAATTTCTATATATATATATATATAGATATATATAAAAATATATATATAAAAAGTATATATATATATATATATATATATATATATATATATATATATATATATATATAGACCTATATAAAACTATATATAAAAAAGTATAATTTCTTTGATTGATAACTTCCACGAAAATCAAACATATAAAGATCTTTCTTCGCATAGTTCTATGGGGACAATGCTAGCAACCTGGTCCATTACTTTTTTGCTTAAAGAACTCCTGGACCTGCATTGAAATCTTATGCGTATAGAAACACGATCTTCTGGAGAGCTCTTGGAGCACTAGTTTCGAGGCTGTGCTCTGAAGAAGATGCTAGTTCCATAGGTGCGTGAAACATACCTGAGTGTACAACTCAAGGACTAGCATCGGAAACCATTACGTGAGAAATGCAAGTTTTAGAGTGGTATAGATTCATGAATTTCGGGGCCAGAAGGAAGAAAAGGTGCTGGTCCAACTGATAGGGCAAAAGTATTTCATGGGAGATGGTATATAATAATATATGCTGTTGAGTCATAGGGTTAGGGTTTGAGTTTTTAGTTTCGAGTTCTTGATCGTTTTTCTTTCAAACTTGGCATCCTTATTGATGTGGTGACACCACCACCGCAAGGGGTGCTGAAACCTAAAATTTGGTTAAGACTATCGGTAGATAGAAAATGAGCAGCCGACATGCTTCTGAGTCGAATGCTAAGTATGCTCAAAAAAAGGAGCAATGAGCCGGAGCCAGAGCTGGAGTTGAATCATGAAATAAGCATATAATAGACCAAGTGGGTATCTTTTCCTTTTTTTCGACGCGTAGAAATTGATTTTGTGGGTTTCAAGTTTCTAAAGGGTTTCTGAGAGAACATAGGGTGGGTGGTCCCTAAGAAATAAAGTATAGTGCATAGCTGAAGAAGGAATACAGAAACAGTTTAAGAATCTGAGATGGAGTCTACCCGACTCCGGAACGTAGGTTGATCGTGAGCTGAGCCAGAGTAGTTCGGTTCCTGAGTCCATAACTTGCTTTTGACTTACATAATGTATGTTACTTCAATGATGGGTGCTGAGATCGAAAACACTGGTTTCAAATCTCTAACAGTAGTCACCATAGTCAGTCAGTCCTATTGAATTTATTATTATTATTATTATTATTATTATTATTATTATTATTATTATTATTATTATTATTATTATTATTATTATTATTATTATTATTATTATTATTATTATTATTATTATTATTATTAATTTTTTTTTCTTAACTTGTAAAACCTTAACACGAACGCGCGTCAAAAGTGCGCGAACCGGAGCGAAACCGTACGCGTACGCTCGCAGGCGCAATATTGACGTGTGGCCGCATTGTGACGTTATTCCGTTTTCTAAATAAATAAACATATTTTCTTTTAATAATTTGTATACTCTATTTTCTTTTCAAGCAGGCACATTTATTTTTTTATTCTCTTTCATATAGTCCGTTTTCTAAACTTTGATAAAACTATAATATTTTGAGTACATCATTATCTTTTAACCTGCGGTAATGATATTTTCACAATTTCTCCTTCAAACCAAAACTATGTTTTCTTTTGTTTAAATTTTTAAATATTTCATGCTTTTTAAGTTGGTAATATTTATCAAAAATATATTTAAGTTTTCAGAAAATCTATTTCATTATTAAACATTTTATGATTTTTATTTAAAATTTTTAATTTATTGACCCTAAAGTAGTAGAGTAGTAAAGCAGTAGGGCAAACACTCCATACAAGCCCTTCTCCCATCCGGCCATGTATTACTGCTTTCCTGCTTTAGGGTCATTAAATATGCACTTTATTGGAATTCCTAAAGCAATGCTAAAACAGTAGGGCAAACAACCTATGCAAAGCCCTCTCTCCTGCACTATGTAACACCTGTTGCTTTAATGCTTTAAGTCATTTGAACAAATTTTGCAAAAACTTAAAGTAAAGTGGTCAATTCAAGGCATGGCAACATTTAAAATATTTGAAACATTTTAATCATTTCACTAATTTTTTTTTTAACCAATAATTTTTTTATCCTTAGTTCAGCATTCAATCAATCAACACCTCACTCCCTTCACCACTTCGTCATCTGTGATCTATTGATCAAGTCATTAAAGGCCTTTTTAAACACATTTTGTATAAACGTATCCTGAAAATATGTTTTTTAAGCATTATAATTACATAAAAATTATTAAAACCATTTTGTTTTTACTAACTTTTTTGTTTTTAAATATCAATTAATTAAAATTTCCCAGCGGATCAAACTCAAATTCTCATCCCTTCCTCAACCCCTTCCCTAAGCCATCTGTGATCTATTGATCAAACAATTAAAGTCATTTAAATTTAACATGTGTGTATAACATAACATAAAATATGTTCTTTCATGAACATAACAAAATTATTTAAACTGTAGAGACTTTGTATCTTCTTTTTAAACTTTGATAAGGGTCAGTTTCGCAAAGAAACCAAGAGTCGATTGCATATACGTCATAATGTGCAGTAAATTGATTTTTATTGCAATTTTCCTCTCCAATAAAGCTTACGAAACATTAAATTATTATTATTATTGGTTGGTTGGTTATTATTAGTTATTATTATTATTATTATTAGCTTATTATGCCATTATTGGCTTATTATTATTATTATTATTATTATTATTATTATTATTATTACATTATTATTATTATTATTATTGCCATCAATATTATTATTATTATTAAAATGAATTATTGAAAGTTTTTGTGAACCATTTTAGTGTTTTTGGTGCATTCGATGTTTTAATTAAAAATCTTGTTCCTTCGCCTATATAGTTTGAATGGGATTTTCGCCAAGTTAGATGCCTTCATATAAATCTCAAAGTCTCTCTCATTTTTTATCATTGAAAATACATCCAGTTAAGAATAAAAAGCAAAATTGAAATACCTTTAATTTATGGTGGAAGTCGGGATCAGAAAATAAAAATCGATACCGTTCTAACTTTGTTGGACGTTTTAAATCATGAATTAGAGGCTTAAGCGAAGTACTCCTTAACGTTGCTATAGTTTTTGGTAACTGATTAGGTTGATATGGTCCAAGACATAATTCTTTTAGTCAGATCACAAGCAAAGTGTTTAAACTGTAAATTCTACCCATATTCAAGCTAAAGGATTCTAGCGATAGTTTTTTGAGAAAGTGTTTTTCCAGTTATACCGAACTGTGGCGAATCTTCCAAGCTCCTTCCTTTAAAAACCACTTCAAGATGATTTAAGTCCATCCCTTTCCTCCTGTCGTGCATTAGGAAACCTTGCTTCTTAAATTTTCAGTTACAAAGGCTTTCCTCTAAATTTCGAGCGAATAGTTTGGGAGTTTAATTGCGGAAGGTTCGTCAAGTTGTTTGTTCATTCCCAGAAATAATGCTTGCCAAACCTTAAAAACAAAGCATGGAAATTTAGAGCTTGTCAAAATGATTCTACCATATAGAAGCCTGGACTTTAAAAAGCAATATTTATATACATTAATTTATAAATCTCTAAAAACAGTCAGGACTATATTTTAATAAAAAAAATCTTAGTGTTATTTAATTAAACTATATACTCACAATTGTCTCTTTTTGCATATGTATCTTCCGCATCATATCTCTGTAAATGCGGAGCTTCTGGAGCATTTGAGGGATTAAGTTTTGGCCAACGTAAAGTCAATTCCACTGTTTTTGTATTTAACCCTGAAATCATTATTGTTTTTCCTAGAAAAAATTGCTAATAAAAAGATACTAAAAATAACGACAGAATTTTTGATTTGTCTATTTATTTCCTTAGGTCATCATTGAATATTAGAATACATGAAAAAGGATTCACGACATTAATAATAATAATAATAATAATAATAATAATAATAATATGTAATAATAATTAATAATAATATAATAATAATAATAATAATAATAATAATGTAATAATAATAATAATAATACATTTAATAATAATAATAATAATAATAATAATAATAATAATAAAAAGAATTAGCTGTAATAATAATAATAATAATAATAATAATAATAATAATAATAATAATAATAATAATAATAATAATAATAATAATAATAATAATAGATTAATAATAATAATAATAATACACACACACACACACAATAATATAAAATATTACTAAATGATACAACCCTACTTTAATAATGGTTTTTAAACTGGTACTCATTGCAAATTCAGTATTACTAACCCAACCCTGCAATCCGAGAGTCATCTTTGAGATAGAAAAATGGCTTTAATGCCAACTAACAAATCTTCTCCTTTTGAAGTGAGACGATCTCCTCAATGGGTTCCTTCGATCATTTAACCCCCAAATCTTGTACTATATTTTTTAAACCCGTAGTTTAGGCGAGGAAATCTTTTTAGTCACTAGTGATGCTTTCGCTTCAATTTGGCTCTAACTTGCATGGTAAAACTTGTATTGTGATCTCTTTGATTTTCCTTGAAATGTTTCCTTCATCAGCGTAAATACAGCTCCTGGAATGTGGCATTTACTTTGCTTCGCCTCGGTTTCCATGAAGGCCATCGTTATATCTAAAGTGTTCTTCAAAATGGGTCTTATATTTTGTGTTAATTTTGCCTTATTCTTTCAGGGTCTGTAATAAGATCGTGGTGCCTTCAAGAGTTACTTGCTAGTTCTACTAGTGCCGAACTTCACTATTCCTCATTCTAAATGGATATAGCCGATTTGTACCAAATGAAGTGTTCTCTAAAAACGTGGAGCTTGTGTTTTTTTGTATCTGGGTTGTCATTCTTTCACCATTAAAACTCCATGCTTTTTGACATTATTTTTCTAGAACTTCCAGAATGGCTTCATGGCTTAGATTTCAGCTGAATATGCATGATAGGTCCATTATCTAAAAAGTATGGAGGCAGCTTTTTCTGATTTTTTGAAGTTTAGCCAGCAGTTAAACCCACTTTTTTATTTGAGTTTGAAAAATTGCACTTTTTTCGGCTTAGGCGAGTGGATGGGCTCGTAGATCGTAGCCTGGGAGAGGCGGCAGCTTTTACTTAGATACTTTTCGCATATGCCTTGTTTGAGACAATAGCTTCGAACACATTCTTTCTCAAAAATTTGGAAATTTTTAAAATTTTCTTTTTGGGTATACAAAACAATTATTTAAATAGGTAGGCCCGCCCGAATGAGTAAAGCCGGTAATGATGTTGATCGGATAGTATGCAACAGTCCTCAATATTTCCCACATTTTGAACGATTAAATTTTTGAAAAGTGAAATATTGATATATTTTTCTACTTATACGATCAATATAAAAATATCTGAGCTTTAATCGTTGGGCAGTTACATCTTTACTTAACAAATGTTTGAAAATACGAAATTTTTTTAAAAATTTCCCCCAATTTTTTTTTCGAAGAGTTCAACCAACACTCAAGACCTAAAAAGGAAGGCAAATTCGAAGAAATTTATGAAAGTAAAATGTGCCTCTCCCCCATTACATAAACTGAAAATTCTTTATTAACTTGCCCAAACAGAAAAAAAAAAATATCGCAATTTTTCATTTCCAAATCCAAAAAAAAGTGGGTTTGGAAATTGAATAACGCTGAGTTAATAAAAAAACTCAAAAATCGAAAAGTATCACCTTTCTGTACTTTTTAGAAAATGACTTGTCTACACATAATTTTTCTTGACTCAAGTCGTCCATTCAAAAATCTGAAGTTCATCTGAAGCATGTCCTAGAACATGATCCGAAAAAATTTTAAAATTTTGAAAGAATGACTACAGACACAAAAAACCGGAAAACAACGTTTTAGAGGGCAAAAAGCCCATATTTTGGTGTTTAAAAATCGGCTGAAAATTATTAATTTTATGTCCATTTTTAGTGGGCTGAAAATGGGATCAGCCCCAGCCTTCAAAAATTGAACTATTCCTCAAACCTGGCGAACTTGCTATTTAAATTTATCGTGGAATCAAAACACTAAAACTCTTTCTCTTAGCAATAATATGCAAACAACTAGAACTCCAACTCATTTCTTTCTGTTTCCCATTTCTTCCTTGACGTACAGACAATGTTTAAACTAAAACCAAGCTAACCTTTGCTTCTAACTAAACTTTAGACTACTCTGAAACGATTACTCTTTTGTCCAATTTCATCACTCATTTAAGCTAAATATCATAATTTCTTTTAAAGATGTAATTTCTGCTTGTAGTTGTCAAAGCTCCTTCAGAGCTTGTTTCTTTCTTTGCTAAGCTGATTCGCCCCTGCCTCCGACTGACATCCTCTTTACTGCAGGAAGTATCTCAAATTGGGTCACCTATTTCAAGAATGCGATACCATTCTCAACCTTCATTTATTGCCTAAAAGCTTAACATCTTTAATGAATATACTGGAAAGACGTAGCTCTTATAAATTTATATCAAATCACTATTACACTACCATAGAACGCTCTGGGTTGGTTATCTTCTTTCTTTACGCTCTGATTCTTGGTCCAATGCTTTTGGTATGTTCAATTAATTATTTTGCTTTTGGTTCTTGGCATAGAGCTTCAATACTTCGCCAAGTGATTGTTTTATAAAGTATTTTCGATGTCTATCATTCTGTAGTC
>JABUQX010057821.1:47500-50000 GCA_015478945.1 Trachelipus rathkii
CTAAAGAAATAATTAGTTAATTACCTTTTATTTATTCAACCACTGAAAAATAATAGCAATATTTAAAAATTATCATAATTATTTGTAGTCAAAATGCATGATTCTTAAATTTTCTGCGTGCATCCGATTTCTTTTAGGAGAATAAATTGATCCTCAAATGCTGAATTCTTTCACTTTTCACGGAAGAGAGGGACGAGCTTAAATATTTTCTAGCAAGGACAGCCAAATGCTGAAAGGTTCCTTTATTCGATGACCACCATAGTAAGGGACTTTCTGAATTTTTAATGTTTCATATTTTTATATTGGCTCATTTCTACTTTTATAAAATCTTCATTCAATATATGTGTCTTTCTCCTTAGAAATGAGTTTTTTTTTTGTTGTTTTTAAAGTCTTTTTCCCTTTAAATTCCAAAAAACAGCTTTCAAAACTGAAGTTAAAACTATTATCTTCAGTATCACTTTTTTCGTCCGATTCTGTTGATAAATGAGAAGAATCTGAAGATTGGCTTAAAATAGTGGAAACTGTTTTCTTTTCCTTTATACAACAAATATCTTCGGACATCCACTGCTTAAGAATATCTTCCACTTTTTTATTGCTATATTCATCCTCAAGAAATGTAGTTTTAAAGCGTGGATCAAGATAGGTGTAGTATACGTTGATCTTACTGCAAGTAAATGCTGAATCTATTTTTTACCGAATTTTTCCATGCTAATACTGTAGACCCAAGTCCCTCAAATAGTTCTTTTTCTGACCCTTTTCAAAAAAAACTGCAAATCACTTTCACATTTGGGATTATTGCCGATGCCATTGATTCCTTGTGGCTGAAGAAATTTGTACAATCAAAATTTTTAAGTATTTTTTATCAATTTTTCAAGAACTTTCCATTGATTTGTTTCTAAGCCTGCAGGTTTTGAATGATCACTGCAATATGAAATGAGATCCGTCTTTTGTTCAAAAATGACAGCAAGTGTGTGCATGCCAGGGTGCAGGTTATTTTGAGAGAACGAACAACTTTCGATAAAGTTAATAGCCTATCCGCCTAAAAGTTCTTGGACTCTTTCAAAACAGTGTGCAAATTGTTTAATAATATACTTTATAACAAAATATTAATTTCATAATATATTAATTACATAATGTATATTCAATAGCTCCAATTATTACAAGCCTACAAGGCAAATACAGTATATCACTTGTCACTTATGAGTTCACGGGTATATAATTATCAAAACATATTACATAGCATGACTAATGAAACATTGTCAAATGACTACCTCATCATGACTGTCTGAAAATCCTAACATGATATCATAAGCTCTACGTAAAGATGCGCCGCCCAATCCAGTTTTCTTAATAATTTATAGCAGCAAGAAAATTAAAATCAATATGGCAGATCTTTCGAAATATTGTTCCAAAATATCATAAAGACCTAATAAAAATTACTAGATTGTGTATCAAAGACCAGTCAAAGAATCGGTACAAAATTTGTCGATTCCGATTTGAAAAACCAATCATTCCTCCGACCTGATGCCGATTCCGATTAACGTCCCATCACACACACATACACACACACACACACACACGAAATATATATATATATAGCAGCATATATGTATATATATATATATATATATATATATGTATATATATATATATATATATATATATATATATATATATATATATATATATATATATATATATATATATATATATATAATATATATATATATATGGTATAGGGTATAAGAGCATATATATATATGTGTTATATATATATATATATATATATATATATATATATATATATATATATATATATAAATATATATATATATATATATATATATATATATATATATATATTAGTGATAGACCGGATGTCAAAATTTGACTTCCGTTTTATGGATGCGAGTGATCTTAAAGATGATGAGATGTGATGATGGATGGATCTCAAAGTGAGAGAGGTGATGCGGGATGCGGATGCGGATGTTTACTCTTTGGATTTTGAAATTAAAAATTATATATGAGAAAGAAGATATATTAACACAGCAGCATATATATATATATAGTATATATATATATATATGCTATATATATATATAGTATGGTGGAATGGTAAGTATATATATATATATATATATATATATATATATATATGGCGCATATGAACTCGTCTGTGAAAAAATTGGCGCATCGGCATCCATAATCCGCATCCGCAGAGTTATTACACATTATTAAAGATCCGCATCCGTGCTTTGCCCTATCCGTGCTTTGCCCTGTGGATGTTGGGCGGATATTTATTGCAGAGATTTGATAAAGAATTTTTATAATAAATACTGAGGGTGAATCTTAACGCAAACCCAATGAGGACATGGGACTCGAATTCAATAGCGACACTCATGATCGCCAGAGTACAGTCATAATAATTTGAGCCAATAACATGAAATTAGGATGTCAAAAAATCAGCGACTTTTTACAGAAGCCGTCTCCGATGAAATAC
>JABUQX010057822.1:10000-12500 GCA_015478945.1 Trachelipus rathkii
AATCTGAAGAGAGATTGAGAGGTTTGGTAGATGGGGTTTGGAAAAGTATTAAAGGTCAGAGGTGGTCAAAAGTCAGAGGTGTGAAGATATGTCAGATGGTGAGCAACTGGAACAAGTGTCCGAGTTTAAATATTTAGGATATATATTGGGTGAAAAGGGAAAGGGTGATGCAGAATGTAGCAGGAAAATTGTGAATGGTATGAAGGTGGTTGGTGCAATTAAATCCTTGGCGGATGTAAAAGGGCTAAGTCTTGGGTGCGCAGCGGTTTTGCATGAGGGTATGTTGTTACTCGTGTTAATGTATAGTAGTGAGACTGTGGTCTGGAATAAGAGGTATAGATCTAAGGTACAATGTGTTCAGATGGACAATCTTAGGGGCGTGTTAGGTGTGAGAAGAATTGATAAAATGAGGAATGTACGCACTAGGGAGTTGTGTGGTGCGAAGAAAGGAGTAAATGAGAGAATAAACGAGAGTACATTGAGATGGTTTGGTCATATGGAAAGGATGGATAGTAGTAGGTTGGTTAAGTGGATATATAGTGGTGAGTATGCTGGGAACTAAAAAAAAGGGGTTTGAGTCAGTAAAGGAGTGCCTGAAGGAGAGGAATGTGAGTAAAAGATGCATAATAAGACTGAATGGGAGGTCTTGTGAAGGGGTATGGTTGTGGGCCATTCCCAGGGGATGAATTCTACATTGACGAGATGACACAGTGAGAATCCGTCGCAGTCCCGTGAAACCCTAGGGTGGATTTTCTGACTGCGACGAGTTCTCACTTAAGGGTATAAAGATGACGGAAAGGCTGGGATTTCTTTTCGACTTGCGTCATATTCTTCTGTTACTTTTCTGTTCCGGTGTATGCTACACACCTCACCACCAGTCTGGGAATAAGAGGAAGATGATGATGATGATGATGATGATGATGATTATATATATATATATATATATATATAATATATATATATATATGTATATATCGCTAATTTATATATATATATATAGTATATATATATAATATATATATATATATATATATATATATATATATATACATAAATATATATTTTATATATATATATATATATATATATATATATATATATATATATATATATATATATATATATATATATATATATATATATATATATTTTATATATATATATATATATATATATATATATATATTAGTGGCCTTAGTAATCCTAACGAATTTCGCCAATTTCAATGAACTTTACTTTCCGATTTTCGGATTTTCAATGAACTTTACTTTCCGATTTTCATGTAACTTATCTGAAATATTTAAAATGAGTTGAACGGAAAGAAAAAGCTAAGAAAACCTTGTGAAATGAGATTGAAAAAAGTTATAAAGTCTTCAAATTCATATTTACAACATGTTAAGCTAATCTTACTGCCACATACCTTTTTATATAAACTTTCGCACAAGCAAATCAGGGTGTTGGTGCCCTGCCTTATTTAATTATTTTACCAGCAATCACGGGTCAGTGGGTACGCTCATAAAAATGTTCGAGTGCCATACATTTGTATCGTGGTTTCCGATGGATTCTGGCAAAAATATTTTGAAAGTCGCATTTTATCGAATTTTTTGCGTTATTGTAACTTTTTTTGTGGTTTTTATTAAAAAATTTCCTTAATTACAACATATTTCTGACATTTTCAGTAAGTTTCATTGAAACTATTATTAATAAAGACATATAAATCTTCTTTGTTATCTTCCTTCTTTTCCCAGATTGGGGGGTGAGGTGCGCAACACACATCGGAAACAGAAAAGTTAGTAGATGAACATGACATAAGTCGAAAGAAAAGCTCCCATTACCATCCCCTCATACCTTTTAGTGAGAGCCCGTCGCAATCAAAAAATCTACCCTAGAGTTTCACAAGACGGCGACGAACCCTCACTGTGGTATCTCTTCAATGCAGGGTTCTTCCCTTGGACCAAGCTCACAACCATACCCCCTCACAAAACCCAGCCATTCACCTCTATACTCTTCACTCTTTTCTATTCTCCATCACTTTAACACCTTTCCTACCACCCCTGCCTCTAATTCTTTCATCACCCCATCAATATATAAATTAAATAATCAAGGTGATATAGCACATCCCTACCTCACTCCACTATTAATATTAAACCAATCACTTTCAACTCCATTTATTCTTACACACGCTTCACTATCTTCATACATATTTTTGATTCCATTCAGAGATCTACCACCAACACCACATATCACTAAAATTTGCAATATAGATTCCCTATTAATCTTATCATACTCCTGTTGAATTTCCATTAAACCTAAATACAATTTATTCTTCTTCTCTCTCATTTTATCAATCATTTGTTTCAATGTGAAGATTTGATCTACACATCATCTACCACTTCTAAATGTATCATGTTATTCTCCAATCAGTCCCTCAGCCACTCGACTCACTCTTTTAACCAAAATGTCTATCTGTATATATCTTCCCTACAACTAATTCCCTTAC
>JABUQX010057823.1:0-17500 GCA_015478945.1 Trachelipus rathkii
TTTATTTGAACCCTAGGTATTCACTAAAACAAAAATTCAATATCCCCATGCCTGTATGGGTATAAAATATAAAATTAATTAAGCTAAAAGCAAAGCATAGTACTCTCGTAATTCATATTCATCAATTCGTGGTCTAGATCCTCATTTGCAGTACTTCCGATTTAATATATCTTCAACAGCTTACCTTTGTGTTTAAGAACTATAACTAGAACAGAAGTTGACTCTCGTGTAAAAGGTCTTTCTCTTTTATATTACAACTTAGCAAGAGGACAGCGACGAAAATTTGATAAATACTGGAAAGACAAGGTTTTGCTTTTATTCCCTCATCCAATTCAATTTTGTCAATGATATATGCATCGATGTCGATAGCCATTACCTTTACATTTTTTTTAATATTTCTTCAAAATTGTAATTTTGTTTTGAGAAACTATTCGGAGTCAAGGTCAAACGGTGGATTAGAAAACGCAAGTCGTTACTTTGTATATCCTCCTTTCCTTCATTGTTAAAAGGTATCGTCTTCGTCTCTCTCTCTCTTAATAGGTAATATATATATTATATACGCTTGATCCTTCCGTACAGTTAAGTATATATAGTATATTATAATAATTATATATATATAAATATATATAATATATACATTATATTATATATATAATAATATATATATATATAATATAAATATACTATATATATATATATATACGGTCATATATATAATATATATTAATTATATAATATAATATATATATATATATAATATATATATAGTATATATATATAGATATATAATATACTATATATATATACTATATATAGTATCACCCCACTAAGTTATCACCTATATCCCAGGCTATTTTTCTACCGTTAAGTGATTACCTATCCTGACAGGTATATATAGAACGGCGTTTACAAATCGAGGTCCTCACGAGTTCCTTTATATTGTGATATAAATGTAAAAATTGAAATATCAATATCTTAAATTTCAAAAGTACGATTATGATAAAAATATTAATTAAATAATATTATGTATGTTTATCACACATAAATTTAATTAAATTAGTAATTATGTAAATAGTGTATATCGTAATTAAAATTTCATTTTAAAATAATACACAGTCAGATATGCTAATTATATGATGTGTGCATTATTTAATAAAGTGCATTTGGTTTTTTATGTAGTGTTTTCATCACATAAATTTAATTAAAATCTTAAAATAGAAACATAGAATAATAAGACAAAATAAAAATAAACACAAGGAATAATACTTGAGTTACAGATCCTTACTAAATTGAAACTCAATGATTACATTTTCTTCTTAGTCTAAATCCTATAAGTGATTAGATACATAAAAGTAATAATGATCAATCGAACAACCTAACTATCGGACTTCTTGATGGATCAATGGTTTATGGTTCAACGACGGTTGATATTATATATTTGAATGTCAGTATTACCTCTTATCAGTGGTAAGTACCACTTGTACACTTCATAGTAATAAATTAATCAAGCAATAATCAAAATATCATTAAATGTAACAATACATTCGCATAGGCATCGACCCTGGTACTCTAATTACGGAATATCGCTCTATGGCTTGATGTCACAATACTTTTAAACACTAACGTGCGGCATAACATAATTCATAATAAATTGAATCTAGTTACTGGACATGAACTATCTAAGGTCGTCATTTCCAGTACATAAGTAAATATAATATATGAATATATAATATTTATATATACTATATACATATATTAATAATTAAATATTAATATATACTATTATATATATATATATAAATACTATAACTATATATATATACATATATATATATATATATTTAATTAATTTTATATATGTTATAAGTAGGTTAGTTTTAGGTAATATAGTAATTAAGGTGTTAAGATGAATATTCAGCGTGAATACCGAGAATAAGTACCATATAGTGAATAATATTAACGCTCAAAAAATAAAGATTATATTTTTAAGAAAATGCCCGAACGAGAAATATTACGCTTGTAATCCGAATAATCAACTCTCCGGGTCTTCCGCGAAATAGTTTATTTATTCAAAAAAAGTTCAGTCATCCATTCTAAGGAAAAAATAAGAAAAACTTTACAACTTAGCGAGGGCACAAATGGAATAAAATATAAGGTTGAAATTTGTTGTATGCAATTAGACTAGGGTTAACAAACATAAATTACAATAAAATAGCTGAGCTCTAGCAGCATATGCAACTAGTTGTCTGTACTATCACAGATCATAAGTTATAATCTCGTAATATCAGTTTTGAAGCTCAACTTCGATGATATCATTCAACGGAAGTACTCGTTGACGGCTCAAATCTCCAATCCCACTGAGGCAATTAAATAATCATCTGTTTGTAATTGCAATATTGACATTCCACCGTAGCGAGAATGGACCAATTTTCAATGATGTGCCAACCAATAGTTCCTACATTTTCACCTTTAGTACCCTCTAATAGCAAGTGTTTACCATGTAATACCGAAAACAGTTACCTAGAAAATTACGCTTGCCGTAGAACTCAACTACGTAAGCAGCATATAAAGATTTTCATCGCGAGTTGACCGATAATGTAGGTTACGCGGTACGCCAAAATGTGTACACTTTAGTCGTCTCACCCAATGTTCCTGCGTACTCGCCCCCAGATAAATAATTATCATGACACCCTGAGAATTGTGTGTATTCAAATCTATATCTTACTATATAAATGAGGATCGGATGGAGATTCCAGTCACATTGTGTTCCGATTTCCTCTCAGGTGGCACATGTGCAAATCATCCATTGTATGGAGAAACTTGCTATTTAGTGCCATGAATCGTTAGTCCCAGCGAGCTGTTGCTTCGGGGCAAAAGTTGCATAGAATAAAATTGACTAATTTGACCTAATGAAGTGCACGAGATCACAGTAAGCCTCATATGTAACCGTTACAGAAGAAGCAGAGCCCTGCGGAGGCTCGTCCTCCGTCACGATGGTACATGTAGTATTTTGAGTAACGTTGAGTAAAGTTAGCAGTGACCTACTACTCGCTGGCTAATTGGACTATACCCAGCATATATTAACATACGAAAATATCAAGGTGAGGTACTGGTCATACTGATTATATGACAACCTTTCACAGAGCAGTCTTACAAGTTTGTGTGTTGTTACAACCAAAAACAGCAACAGGTATGCTGTCGGTCCATCAAGTAAAGGTGTAACTTACGTACGTAGATGAAAGAATTAGAAGGTATAATATTATAGCATAAATTCAATATACTAGCAACAATTTGGAGATCAGCTACTTAATACAGATATCAAGGTTCATGTAGATGGTAAAATATCGTCCGACCTTACAAAAATGTGAGTATTAATACATTTTAGCTCTGAGCTATTCATCCAACAGTAGTCAACCCAAAAATATCATACCTGCTTTACCTTGATTGCTATTTGTGAGACTCAAGTGAGCGGGGCAAAGCGATACTGGACCCAAAGAGAATTAGGTCACTCATATATAGTGAAGTAGGAAATCCATTAGAACGACAGGTTGAACAGGAAACTATCGTACGTGAAACCACTTACCCATTAGAAGAATGAACATCATATACTTAACTATATTCACATCATACATTATACAATAAAACTTGTTTGATGAAAAATTTGTGAAGGCCTATATAAAATCACAATAGATAGTGAGTGAGAATATGTTATTCCGCTATAATATTGCAATTCTACAACGTTTATTCCTGGTCTGTAACGATGACGTACTAAGAATAGAAAAAAACTGAGGATATATTTGATGGCTCACTAACAATATATTACAGGAGTGAGACCTCTTTACCTCCAGTAGAATGTACTTAGTCACTTATGTAGCTAATCATATATACACAAATGACTGTATAGAGTAGCATAAGAAGCTAGTTGAGAATGCCTTTTGTATTATATCAGTTGTAGCAACAGAATTTATTCTATGGTGAGGAATACTAAGATAGTAATAAGAATATACCTACGTGAAGATAAACTATAACATAAACATTTAGTTTAACATATATAAAAACTGCTAGACAGTTTTAACCATTTCCATTGAGATTGTAAAAAATGAAGTTAAAGTTCACTACTTATAATATATTCTCAAACTAACTCACAATAGAAATTATGTCCATAGGTGAGATACCTAGGCGATATGTAGGATTATATGAGCAGTAGGTGAACGCTTATCCAAAAAGTAATACTATATAAGTTTCTAATTATAGAAAAGCCTCACTAGTTAACCTATTAAGCGGCATAATTAGTGGTCATAATATATACTATATAAATATTAGCTAATTGAGTACCTAGATATTATTGTTATGTGAGATAGTTTAGATGTGAAATCGTTGATATCCTGACGTCTAAACTGCAACAGTAAAGTTTAGATCTCTCAGAAGATGAAAAGTTACTACCGATTCGTATAGTATGTTACATTGAAACTAAACTACATTCCTTCTATAATTACATTCATTTAGTTGTCCATAATTACTATATATACTCATTTTATTTACTATAGATTGAGTTTAATAATATACTAGATTTACACATATTTATATCAATAGAGTACATGATATTGAATTAATACTTTGCATTTGTTTCTTCCTCATAAGCTATATATTTATATACTATATACTATGAATATATATTAGCTATATTAAATTATAATTAATAATATATATATATATGAATAATTATATATACTATAATATTATTATAACTATATAATATTATACTATATATATATATATATATAATATATATATTAATATGATATATATTATTAATATATATTTATATATTAATTATATATATAAATAATAATATATATTAAATATATATATATATATACATATTATAATATATTATATTCATATACTTATAAAAAAATATTATCAGACTACTCATTCATATATAATAATAAAATTAGTATAAAAAACTAAATAAAATAATTTAACACAAATCAGTTAGTGTACCTTTTACTAATTATCTATTAAAAATGCTAAATCACTTTGAAAAAAAAGAGGGAAATTTATTATTATATGGAATATGTTATATACAATCTAGATTTAACATTACAATATTACAATCCATCACCTTTCTATGTAAATATATTATATGATTTCACTCATTAATTACTAAAGAAAATGATAAAATATAATAAATAATAACAAAATATAAATAGACTATTTTATAAACATTAATAATATACTCAAATTCACTATATATAAAAATATTAAATAAATAATATTATTATATATAGCAACATTGATAAAAGTTTCTCAGTATATATATAAGATTAAATAAATATTTATCTATTTATGTAAATAATTTGTATATGTAAAATAAAATGACATAAAACATTTAGACTCAAAAGTTTCCATTTTCAAGGGAATAACTACTATATCATAATTATTCTTGTAGATGGTGCATTCAATAATATATTTCTCCCGGTGATATAAAATATACTCTATTTATTCACTTTCGACTTATAATGACGGGTGGAGCTTGTGCTATTTTTTCAAAATTCATAAAAACTATTTCAGTGGTCTTTTTTCACCCATTGAAAGTGGAAATTATATCATTGATCTTTACAACTGTTACAATATATTTACTGAGCCATATACTATTAATATTAATTTATTAGTTTAATTTCTTTTTGACATAATGCCTACTTTAGTAGCTATTATACACAAGAATATCTCTTTTATAATATCAACAGCTCTCCTTCGAATGTTGAATGATTATATTCTTTTTATCAACTCTCCCTCCTACTCTCTTTTTGTTTTTTATGTTCCAGACAATTTCTTTTAACAATACTAAATTATAAAGAAGTGACTAAAGGAAACATTTTACTTAAACTTTCTACACAATACGTGATCATCAACAGATAAACAAGACAAAGAGAGGTATCAGAGTCTATATTTTCAAAAATTACATTTACTTTCCATACCTCAAGATATATAGGTAAAACATATATCTATTTTATACTATTGAGGTAATTCTCATCTATGATTTAATGTTAAAATATACTAAATCAATTTTTAACTTAGAAATAGGTCATTCATAAGTAAGAGTAGACTAATCAACTATACAACTCAAATAAAGATTTATATATCTAAAACTCAAAATAAGATATTAAGAAAAGTCTTATTTCTCTGATTATCTTATGCTCATTTATCAAATATACGAGTGTAAATTAATATTCACTCATCAAAATTATATTAGACTTTTAATTAGAGAGCTTGTAATTTTAAAAAACTAGGTATTTTAAATATGGCACTAAATATGGTAAAGTTAGGATCACTGGGCATCATTGATTTTAATATATATATATTTACGTTTATTAAATGCTTAGTTTAGAGGTGTGATTTATGTCTAAACTGGTCATAAGTAATATAAGGTAAATAATTTATGTAACTACTAGTTTCTGCTCAAATAACATTTCTGATTTCATCGAAGAAACTTATAATTTAGATATAGGTGGTCTTTATCTATTCAATATACTCAATATAATCATTTATAAGCTTAATCAAAAGTTCGTACTAAGCGATGGTAGATAAACGTCTTGAAATTATTATTGAGTCATGTTTGACATCTCACGCTGCATCTGTAAGTTATAAGTTATGTCACAAGCTATGGTCGGGCGTTGCATCGTAATATGCTCGCAAAGAGGACTCGATTTTACGTTGCTCTGCAATAAGTAAACCAGTGCGTATGTTAACCGACATCCCTGTGAGAGAGCTGGACTGTATCAGTGAATCGCCAGAAAGTAGTGTGCAGGACCTATGATCAAGTGAAAACAGTGAGCGATTGATAGCAAGCCACTCTCGAGTTATTACGTCAAGGCTACAAATTAGCCAAATGTTGAGACTATGCTACGTCCCGTTCAAGGCTATACAATAAAAGAAAAGTTCTGCTCACTTATTTTGGCTTCCTCACTCTTTTTTTGAAAGAAATATGAAAGTATTATGATATAATTGTAGAGTTATTAGGCGTAATTAGAAGAAGTCTTACCTAGAAAGTTTTATACAATAAAGAGAAAGATATTTCGATCTCCTTATTTTCAAATGTTTTAAATCATAACTAATTTAGTGACTACACTTTTTATTTATCTATGACTATTGTTTTTGTAAAAAAATAATTTTAAACTTCTCAACCACTCTAATTCACATTTGCACCATATTGACAAATTATCTTTCCCAATAAGTATGAATGTTTAATAATTACTATTGTTAGAGTGATAAAGCTCTATATTAATCTTCGAGAGATAAGCCGTGTGTTTGCTCGTTATTAAAGGTTGGCGCATAATAATAGTAGCTGTGACACAGTCCCTGCGAGTAAGTAATGATCAAGAGAATGCTACGATTTGGCGCCGAATCTAGGTCTAAGGATAACGGTTCGAATTAACGGTTGACCCCAGAAAATATCTGACCCACCTCCTGAAGATATTATTCTCTAAGAAATTGTTATTAAATCAAAATGGTGATAAATCAGCTGTTATATGCTAACGTAAATATAAAACACTTATTGATGACTTCAAGTGCTTTGAGGGGTTATTTAAAAATTATGAAAGAGGAAGTATAATTCATTTAGTAATTTCAGTTATAATTTATATTACCTTTTTATTTTTAAACAATAAAAAAAATTGGATGAAGAGGGAAAGAGCATGTATCATTTATGAAGCTGGTTTAAGTGAAATAATTTTTTTATATTGATAAAAGGTGTATAAGATATAATATATATTATTAAATATATATTATATAACATTACTAATTTTATATATAATTATATTATATAATATTATATATAATCTATTATCATATTATATATTAAATATCATATATCTATATATATATATATAAATTAAAATATATATATTATTATAATTATATATTAATTACTATATATATATTCATAATTATAATATATATTATTTAATAATATAATATATAAATTTATATATATATATAATAATATATATAAGTATTATATATATAGATAATAGAGAGAGATGAATGAAGAGAGAGATGAGAGAGAGAGAGAAGTAGAGAGAGAGATGAGAGCAAGATATTAAGTATGTTATTCTATCACCACTAATTTAATGTAATCTTGAAATATAATATCTACGTATAAATTGATACGAACAATAAAATAATATATAAGTCATGATGTTGACCCCAAGAACCATGAAAAAAATAATGAAAAAAGTGCATGATTGTTTACATATTTTCATCAAAAAACATGGGTAAGTCAAACAGCTTACGTAAATCTATGACAAACGGGCCCTATATAATAAGCCACATATAAGTAGTGAATAAATAAAACATTATCATTTAATTATATATTCGGACATTTTTTTTATGAATTAAACTTCTCTTAACCACACGGATGACATATCTAACATAACATTGAGTGACCAAAAAACGCATCTGTACGTACGCTTTTTCACATATTTACTCATCCCTCATGAGAAATATTTTAAGATTCGGACCACCATCCCCCTCGAATTACTCGCTTAATAGTCATTAATAAATTAAAATTAATTTGAATTCACAATGTGTCATATGATCCATAGAAGATGAGAGCAGGTTTAGGAAACAAAAAACTTCATGATCTGGATCTATGTGTTGTGCGCTACTGTGCGAGCGGATGTCTGTGTCGTGTCGTTGGTGTTGACTATGTCCGTTGTTCTGTGCAAGATAGTACGGCCAGATGATATTTCGGGAGTACAGCAGAATATGTGAAAAATATGTTTAAAGTAACATTAAATTGATGTCAATTTTAATCTCCTCTCTTCTCTAGCTGTGCCTGTTGGGTGTAGTAGAAGTATTCCTCATTGATTTTTTACATTCGGTGTGAGAGAGAGTGAGTCGAAGGAGTATCGGCAATGATCGTATTAATATCATTTTATTTAGATGCTAACCGTGGTTCTTATGGATTGATGTGCATCCACTCTATATTTTTGTATACGGTTACACCGACGAAGGGATCATTATTCAGTTTATCAAGAATTTTACTTGTACTCTAATAACACGAAAACGCGCTTAAAGTATTAATTGAAATAATTTTGTGTCATATAGCGTTTATAAGACTTGGAATGGTCTTAATTACCTTTTATTATATCTATCTATATATATGTCTTCATTTAATTATATATTATAAACTATAATTCTTTTAATTAATTTTATATATTATTATTATTACTATATATATTATCATTTATGGTTATAATACATCGTTCCTGTAGTTAATAGATTACATACTGTACAATTATGATAACTGATACTTGGCATGTGAATTCCAGAGTGAATATTCTAATACCCAGGACTATAAAAACTAAAAGTCCTCTACAGAATGTAAATAAAACTGCAGCCCAGCCCTTTCGGGCACCTCAACCAAAGGGGGGGGTCGTCTTTATTCAAGAAATAATTTTTTCTACACCTCTTAATAATATCTATCCACCTCAACGTGTTAGTGAGTTGAAGCTTTGGCTTCAAATGTTCATAATTTTAAACCAATTCACTTCTAGTTTTATATTCTTTATTGACTTAATATTTCTATACTGATTTATTAATGGACACTTGCACTAGACACAGTGTGAACTATTTTGTTATAAATGTTCAAAATATAGATGATAATAATGTTTTATTTTATAATTTAATATATTTAATATAATTATATTAATATACTATAATTAATATAATATATATATATATTCATATATATATATCAAATATAGTAGGTCAGTTCATAAATGGGGGGGTGACTAATAGGGGTACTTACGCTCAACCTGGCTCTCTTTGGTTTAAAATTTCTTCCACTTACCACACTTATACTTATTATCTTTTCTTTAACATTATTTTTAATTAATTTCTTATTATTCTTATTAATATTTTTAATTATTACTTATTATTATAATATTCTAAAAGACTTAATGTAATATACTCTTATAAAGGATTTCTATAATGTTTATTAAGGAACGTAAATCGTTTGAAAATGAATCTTCCTGAAGTGTACGAGAAATTCATATTTTGAGAAGCCAAATTGAAAGACTCGAAAAGTACCTAACTCATTATTATTAAGTATAGTCTCATCGTCTTACATGCTGGAAGTAATGGTGTAAATTGTTTGCTGCGCTATCTATAATATAAAATACATTTGAAATTTGATTGTAGTGCCGTTACAGCTGCTATTTATTAACAAGTGGTATTAAATAATTACTGTAAATGTGTAATTGTGTTGCCTTACTAAATATTGACTTGCAAGAGTGAAAATTAAATCTGTATAGAGGCTCTACATACACTTCATGATTTTTTGTTTGATAACCGTCAATATTTGAAAGGAGAGCATTTATTGACCCATTTTAGTTGTTGGCTTTTCAATAGTTCTTGAAAGATTATTATTATTATTATTATTATCTATTATTATTGATTATATTAATATCGATTAGTTCCACAGATTTGCAATTAGCTGATGTAATGAGGATGATGATTTCTTAGAACTGATCTCTGTTCTTTATCGCTTGCGTAACTATGCAGTTTTAAATATTTTCTTGAGAGTTTCCGTGTTATGGAATTTTAACTTTAAATATAGTCGAAACAGTAACACATAAAAATAAGTTGAATATAAAGCTGGTGGAACAACATGACATGATTCAATGTTTACCCGAATGCCTTTATAATTTATAAATGCGGCTGAAAAATACGAGGATGAGACTGAAAGTGTGTGTGTTACAAGTAGATATTCTTTATTCAGACAATGGAGAGCAGAAACATGTTATATTCCTGTGAGCACGTGACGGCAGCGCAGCTTCACATTTTGAGCACGAATCCAGACTTAAAGATATAAGCTTGTACATAAACCAGAACCGCTCCCAAAGATCTCTGGCGAAATACGGGAAATTTTAGACAACGTATTCAAAAATTTTATTTAAAACGAAAACTATCAACCTTACGAAGGATTAAACTTACCTAAAGAAGAACTATACCTAAACCAATTACAGGAAAGAGAAACCTAACACTAACTCTCGCTTTCAGTATCATTGGCTTAAACGCACTTTCTCACTGCTCTTAAATGAGTCAGATAATGTAAGACGTAATTTGTGAGAAATCAGTGAGGTTACTTCAGCAAAGTAAATTGTGAGTATGTAGCAGTTATATTTCAAGAGAAGGGGTGGTTGAAATTATATCTAGCAAGTACACATAAGGGCGAGTTTATATAATCGCTACAGAAGGATTTCTCCAATTGCGAAAAAAAGCAATTGACACAAATTTCACCCGCATGCTTCGTTAAATACACATAGACCTTGTGTTGCTGATTCTCTGAGCAGCTCTTTTGCGACCATACTGCTCGACTTGGGAAGGCCCTGACTGTCAATTCAGCTAACAGAAAATAATTTAAGGAAGACCAGGTAAACAAGTTTGAAGAGAGAAAGAAAGATAATCTCTAGTCTAATAAATTTGAAACAGTGCTTACTATGTGGTGTCGGCAGAATTGGGCTCCTTCGTGGGGATGAGGCCATATCTTGAGGGTGCCTAGGTAAACGAGTCAGATATCTATGTCAGCAAGAACAAAGAATGATGAAGGAAAATCTCTTCTCTGCAGACGCAATGACTTATATTTATATTGTCTCAAGTTATTCCACGCACGAAGGTGATGCCAATTTGCAGACTTCTTTTAGAGGGAGAGGGGGTTATAATATTTAGTACCACAGCTTAATCTTTTTCGATAAGGTATGGATTTCTTAGTTCTTCATAATGAATTTACTAATAGAACAAGTCATTGAGAATGCCAGTTTTGTTGAAGGGAGACGAAGTAAAGTAGTATGACTTACCTGGAGCAAGTCTCTATTTGTAAATGTATTTGTTAGCTCCTCTCGTAGATGAAGACTTCGTGATAATCTCCCGCGAGCTTGAGCAAGTTTCCCATTTGTGCTACGATATGTTTACTGTACATCTAAAACTATGTGAATTTTTCTAAATTCTTGTTTCCTACATGTGATTTACCAGGCACAGGAATGGCTGATCTAATTTTAAAAAGTTTTGGAATTGTTTGGCCTTGATTGATAGCGGTATCTTCGGGGTTCAAGATATGAATTGGAGCTGCAGCGATATCGGTGCCTTCAACGGAGTACAAGCACAGCGTTTCTAGGATTCATCACTTGCAGTTTACACTACATTGCGCCGCCATTCTCAATGAATTTAGTTGTGTTCCAAGTCTTGTGAAGTGTAGGAATTCTATACGATTTTTTGCTACTTGGAGTCACATATTGGCAAAATGCACCTTATGATGATATTTTATATTAAGTATTCATCTCTTTTGTAAAGGAGATAATGAATAGACATATTCCTGTGTCTAAAGAAGTTATTCAGATATAAATTCAGTATAATATTTACATATAACAGTATGGCAAAAATAGACTGAGATAATACAAGCCCTGGAAGTGACCGCGAAACGTGCGCGCACGCTAGTTCGAAAGATACAATTCTGTGAGTGATTTCTTTGAAACTTTTCTGCTGTATTAAGAACTCTTTAGTGTAATTGAAACTGTAAGAGGCACACGAATGGTCTTCTCTGCGAGGCAGCAGCAGACTTCACTATAAAAGGTGCTTATATGTCACACGATTGTCACGAGAGTTGTTTTGATGGTCCTTCAACTTGTGAATTCTTACGATGAAGGTGTTTTCCGTGTGGCGAGTTGGACTAGAGGATTAGTAAAACACTTTACCAAAAATAGAACGACGTAGCCTCTGGAAAGTCTATTTCAGAAACGTTTATGTCCTCCTCAGTGTCGAAAGAAGCCAGAATGGACAAGATGCTAGAAATCACTTTCCATAGACATAAGAATCTTTCAGGAGAGCTAACACTCTTGCGAAAAACTTGGAGTTGCGTATGAATGTTAGATAACAAGCCAAGCGACGAGAGATAACTTGAGACCGTTCTATATCTAATGCATCCATTCTCTAAGCTGAAGATTACTATCGCGTTCATATTTATATTTCACCGCTTCATTGAACTTTTTTTGCTAGACATAGATTCTTACGAACACTGGAATAACTCAACTGATTACAAGTACTATATACATCGATCAATTTCCCTTCCAATGCCAGTGAGGAAGAAAGGGCATTTGAGACTCTTCTAGAAACGGTAATGCTATCAGACCTCGACCAACTCTTCGGATGTAATCAGCAGATTCGTAAGCAATGATATAGAGAAGATGACAGAGATATAGCCAAAAATCTTCATATAAAGACTGCAATTGTCTCCTACTACTGCATAAAAGGTCCATGTTCCCCAACATACTATCAAGTTGCCTGCAATCCCCGCAATCTATACTATATAACTGCAACACCCGAGAGAAATTTTCCACCTAAGCATAAGAATTAAAACGTACTTGGAAGAACTTAACAACATCACAACAGCTGAATGGTCTTGCACTGTCTATCGAATCACCGAGAAATTCAGTGAACGTAAATGAAAAAATTGACGAGTTGGCGGGAAAAAAACAAACGAAAACTCGATTTCTGTTTATCAAGTTACCGGAGATCTGTCATAATCTGGCTGATTTTTGTTACAGTTTACAAGTAAGTTATTAGTATATATACTATATAAATATATATAATATATAATATATATCATATATATATATTATATACCTACTATATTACCCTAAATGATGGCAACAATTTCACCAAACCTAGTCTGATATGATCTGACCTACCCCCTAACCTAGCTTACTCCAAAATATAATTATAATATATATATAATATATCTAAGTATGATATATTATATATAATATTTTATTATAATATATATAATATATAATATAGATATATATATAATATATATATTAATATATATATATATATAATAATATATATATATATAATATTATATATAATTATATAAAAAAAATTACTATATTTAAATAGAAATTATATTTCATAAAATTTAAACAGCATTATTGCCAAATGAAATCCCCCGCCAGAAAAAGTCGTAGTTTACGTTAATACTTCATGTATTATAATATATTAAATATAGTATATATCATAATATATATATCTATATATTAATATAATATTATATAATATATTAATATTATATAATATATATATATATATAAATATATATGATATATATATATTTTATATTTGCGTCTTACATATCTTATATTTGTATATATGATAAATATACCATTAGAAGTATCTGAATTCAATCCTGTGGTATAAAATACTTCTAGACGCTAAGACAATATACTTAATATATACTACTAATGTCTATTTATATATAACTATTATCGATCATTAATTTATAAACTTAATCTGTGCAAATAAACTGGCCATGTTCATTTGAGTTATGGGATGTGCTTGGTTGCATTGGTCTCGTCTTTAAGGTTGTTTTAAGGTGATTAAGAGTTAATATAGGTTTGTAAAAGTAAGGGTTATATAGTGATAATTCGTGCTAAACCTGCATGCTTGGATAGTCACTGTGGGGAAGTGAGAGTGCGTGTCTTGCTCGATGGCTGAACCCCTTGATAGGCAGCGTGCGATTTTGTGGGTATTAGTAGTAGTGCGTGCATATGTATCTGAACTCTCTCACTTCAGTGTCTGGCTGAGGTCGATAGTAGAAAGCTAAGAGAGTAACAAATCTCAGAATGCTTTCTATAGCGTAGTCGTCCTTCAAAGATACTATCGTTATGGTGTAATAACTAGTTGCTCGCTCTAGCCTATGAACACTATACCTCTTCATTGATATACCTGTAGGGGCCAAGGTTGTTGAGGGCCACTTTTTGCCTGGCGCGATGGTGATATGGTTACCTAATGAACCTTCACACATACCTTGTAAGTGGCCATCTATTGAATCTAAGAACTATTTATGAAGTGATCTTGACCTCCACTAATGGAGCACTGTCTAATCAAATTTTTGATATTCGTATGTGAGAAGACCCTCTAATTTGTTTGTCGTACCAATGCATGAAACACATAGGTGAGTATGACGCTGAGCCGGAGAATTGGTATCCACATTAACTCAGGTGGGGAGTTGAGGCCCAGCCCCTGAGAGACCCTAGTCGAGTATGCACTGTGACAAGTGCTGTCTTGCGACGCTGAGCATCAACGTGGTCGCGTGACGAGTGAGTAGAGAGACGAGAGAGAGCTAGTTTGCTACTGTGCTAGTTTCTATGTCCAATCTTGCAATCTGAGAGTGAGGTATACAATGTGAAGTATGTGTCTGTGTGTGAGTTCTGAGGTGCTGCGACTGCGACTTTCCCTGTGTTAGAACTATATGCGTATGTGGCTTATGCTTCTCGTCAGTTCTCAATTTTATAGCTGTGTGAAAATAAAATCACTGCGCGGGGGCATTATGCGAGTATTACGGTTCCGTACTCTATCCAGAAATTAACTTTGGCTATTAAAAATATATACCGTTGCACAGAATTTGCATTTGTAAAGTGAAACTCTTGCCTAAGTATTTTCGACCAATGCGTTGGATTGGGTATTATTAACACTTTGTGGATGCGCTGGGAGGTTGTTTCTCTCTTATGTATGTATCGTTTGCTAAACGTGGTTTATATGAAACCATATTACATAATAATTACCTAGTCTAGCGAGAACTAGCAATATGATCAAAAAAAGAAGAGATTGACGGAGATGAGTGTCCTCTAAAGAGGTGAGCAGGAGATCGTAATCATATACCATTGTGTGTTGAGATATATAGCATTAATTGCGGCGTTTGTTTACAGAACCAGAATTTGTGTTTGTCAAGAGGTGATTAAGTATGTGTCATTTTGTAGCTATTATTTATGAGCTACGAGATGTGGAGAGGTCCTATGATCTGTTTTTGGTCATGTTTTATGTCCATCCGTTCTGCTGTATCTGGTGTTCTGTATGGCCCTTGAAAGTTCATGAGTGAGCGGATACTCGTGTATGCAGTGTTTGGAAGTGTATTCCGGTGGATCGTGGATTCAATGTGCGCAGCGGTGAGGTTATATGTTTAGTTTATGCGCACGCTGTGCCTCTGTGATCTAGTTTTAGAGTAGTTGTGAGTAAAGATGATTGGAACATTTGAGATGTCGGTTGGCGTAGTCTCGAGTGTGTAATGGGTGATAATTGTGGTATTACGATCGGCTTATGCTGGCTCATTCCTGTAAGGGTCAGGATCGTAATTCCAGCATTGGTGATAGAGAATACTTTTATGTAGATGGGTTTTAGGTACTATGATTCTGAGAGGTTATTATTATGTTTATAGAGAGCTCTAGGTATGTATTGTTAAAGGATCAGTCATTTGTATTCACTATATAGGTATGTCTTCATGTTAAGTCGCTTTTGTATGTGTGTTAGGTTTAGCGAGCGGTGTATCGTTTTCGTGTTTGAGTAGATTATGTAGGATGATTTTTACTGTTATAGACTCTGAATATTATTGTAGTGTTATATTAGTGTTGTTATAGCTCTTAGTGGTGTTTGATTTTTATTTTGTATCTGACCGTAATTGTACATCCTTAATGTATTATATTATATCAGTATGTTGTTATTGTGTATAATTTATACTATATCTGGTGGTTTATTGGGTCTTTTCTTGGTGTAGGCTTTGTATTGTCTTTAATATTATAATTATAACTAATGTTGGTGTGTTATCTGAGTACATAATTCTATCAAGATTAACGGCAAGTATAGTATTCTGTAGTGGGGTTAGTTCATCCAAATTCTTCATTTTTTTTTTAAGTATATAATAATATTGATAAATTAGTGATAATTATAATGACTTATGTCTGGGTTTGGAAGACATCCTCGTGTGTATTGTTATCTTTGTCGTCACTAGGGTTTGATGCGTGATTTGTCGAGTTTGCTGTGTTGTTTTATATGTTGTCTTTCAGTATAGGGGTGCACATGGGGTGTTTTGTTTGTGTTAGTTACGGTAATGTGGTGGGCTAGTCAAATGAATTTCTAATACTTAAAACGCACCTTTTTCCGTACATTGGTTTGCTCCGTTTTTATTTAACTTTTGACCGCTTTCATACTGATTCTAAGTGGAAGGTGTAAATGCAAAATATATTTATAAAAAAACATTTAACTTCTTCACCAGTATGGTTTTTATATTTTAAAAAACTATTGATATAAACTATATATATAATAATATTTAACATATATTATCTAAGTAAAGTATTTTATAAAACTTCTACTCATAATATTTATATGATTTTTATTACCTTTACGTACTTTATATTATAATATATTACTGTAATTATATATATGCTAAAAGATATTTTTTGTGGATTTATATTGTATTTTAAACTTAATAATAGTATTATTTTGAGAATAAGATTATGTTACGTTAACTTATAACATATAACATTATAATATTACACTTTTAATAATAAAAACTTTTTATATACTATAATATAAATCATATATAATATTATATATTTTCTATATATTAAAAACTAACCCCAAAATACAATAATAATAATATATT
>JABUQX010057823.1:22500-32500 GCA_015478945.1 Trachelipus rathkii
AAGTATTGTTGAGTTATTTTATTTTTTCATTGTCTTATTTACTTATTTTATTATCTCGGGAGTGTGTTAGTAGGGAACCTTTAAATTGAAGAGTGCGTAGTGTGCAGAGTTTGTAAACGAGTTAGAAATAAACATTCTTGCAAGTTAATCGAATAGGATCTCGACATGATTTGTTGTTGTGTGTTCGAAACTATGCAAGGAGTGTGTATCTGTTTTAATGTGACTTATACCAAGATGTAGAAGTTTTATTGTTGCTTGTGGATAATAACATAAACTTGTTGGGGGTCTTGAGATATAGTGAGAGGTTTATGTAAAGTGGAGAGAGTGATTCCGGTGAGCTGTTATATGAGTGTGATAGGATTAAGTTCTTATATATAGATGAGCGATGATCTATTTTAGTGTGGTGTATACATATGCGGATTATGGGAACGTGTTGCGTAAGTAACATGTTTTTCTTGTGTATGTTGAAGAATCATGCATAGATTAGGGTAAATTGAATAGTATTCGCGCTAAGTTGCATGTGGGATGGTGGTATATACTATTAGTGTGAGAAAATTCTTGCTTGTACTCTCACGCCTCTTCCATAGAAAAAGCTGTAGATGAAGCGTGTCGGAACTATCCAGTTGTTGCTTATGATCTGCCAGTGTTCGAAGATGAGCAACTCTCTCCTCGTGTGAAGATGCAGTACTGATTATATGAGTCGAGTGTAGGTTAATATATTTTGAAAGACGTACACATGCTAGAACGTCCTATCTCTATTAAAGCTTCCAAGTTAGTGGAAACAAATATGATCTCGTCTAAAAAAAAAACTGATCGTAAGTAAAATAATAAATACAAGTACATGAAAGATAGAAAGATGAATAGAGTTTGTAGATAGGAAATACAGATCGCGCTAGTAAGCATTGCTTATGGGAGATTTAAAAAGGATTAACGGTAACCATACTATAAAATTGGCTGTGCTATATATAGAACGACAGAAAAGGACCAGATGAGTAAGGGTGCAATGAGAAGTGATTAGTAAGACATATAGAAAGAGGTAAGAGGGAAGGTTGGATAAACCAATAGCTTTGCCTCTCACTAGACTCTATCGTAAATCATGATATTATATATATTATTGAATTTCTAACATGATAATAGATTTCACATATAAAATGTCCGAACAACAAGAGATTAGAGAGAGAGAGAGAGATTTATATATATAAGAGAGAGAGTATGAGAGAGAGAGAGAGAAGAGAGAGAGAGGAGAAGAGAGAAGTAGTGTGAGTGATGGTATGGGAGAGAGGGATAGGAGAGAGAGAGAGCAGAGATCAGATCACCATTGACTTAGAGAAGAATCGTTTTTAATATTTGTCGTTAATCTCTCTTTTCTTTTTGAAGAACGAGGATGATTAAATATTTGTGTGGTGTGTGCGATTTATTAGGGGTTGAGAGGTTCTCTTTATTTTTCAGGTCAGCTTTATCTTAACTTTTCATGTATTATAATTAAAGGTTGATGTTGCTTGTGATCAGTATTGCGAACTTCTCTCAGTTTTCACTCTACGAGGCTATATATGCTCAAGCGATAAAGCTTTGATGAACATATACTAATAATATGCAGGGAAAGTAAAATCATCACTTAGTTTCAGTATTAATTCTTAGAAGAGGGAGCGTATATATTATATATTTATAGAAGAAATTGAGGATGGCTTGCGTGAAATGGGGAATAACATGATGCTCCCTGGGAAATGCAAATAAGTACTGGGAATGGATTGTTGTGCGCCGAGTGCGGCTATATATTTAGCTAGCACGCAAGTTCCACCATCCATATTTCGATGTATTGCAAATGTATTAGTGAGGGTTACGGATTATGTTCTATTTGGAATGGCCTTGTGAGGAAATCAGTGTCAACATGGGATAAATAGGTATGTTTCGGTTTGATGTATTCAGTGTGTTTGTGGTGGAGCCCAGGGAGAAAGGTAGTATTAATACTCGCATGAGTGATATTATATTTTCATTACCTTGTGGTTTACGCGCGAGGCGTAAGGGAGAATGATATATATATATTATATGTGATTATTGTATTTCTATATTCATGGCGAGAGTGACGTCATGTGCATCAGAGGAGATGTACGTTGCATATCACTGACTGTGTATATATCGTGGTGTGTGTTAATGTAATAAAGAAATTGTGTGTTGGTAAGGTTAAATTTGAGTGCACTCTATTTAATTTTTTGAGAAGCCAGAGAAAAGCCACTTGGCGAATGTGTGTGGTTATATTCTATATATTAACCTACAAATTGATGATTTCTGAGAGAGTGGAAGAAGAGAAAATGTGTTTTAATTTGGTGACATTTAGATCAGTGGTCTCCAAAGTGGGGTAACGTGTTCCCGGGGGGGTACGTCAGGAGTGAATACTAGTGGGTACGCCAAAGAAAGTAGCTACTATGATCCAGCTTGCTAAGTAGCATGATGCTGCGTATACAATGTGAGTTGGCGATATATTTTAGAGTATATATATATTATTATTTATAGTATTATTATATTAGGTGTTATTATTAGTATAATAGTGATTTATCATTTTATTAATATATTTAGTATATAATATTTTAATATGTTTTAGGTTTTTTTATATAATATTATATTTTATAAGTTTTTATTTATTTATTTTTTTTAGTTATATTATTTATAGGGGTTTGGTATTATTGTATAAAGAATTTGTTTTTATGTTATTTTTATTTATAAGCTTTTTTATTAGGCTACTTTTTTGTATATATATTATTATTGCAGTCGCGCGCTTTCGTCTTTTATATGGTGCTATTGGCGTGCTTAGCCGCTCCAAATTAACAAAATCCATAGGTCAATAGAGGTGTTGAATTTTTAGATATATGAATTTTTGTCATAAGTAGTGATCTGTGAAATTTTTTTTTTTAAACAATTTTAGTACTATTAAATATATATTTAGTGTATAGTGTGTGCAAGTAGAGGTATATAATATGAGCAGGGATTCTTTTCTCGACTGCATTAATTGTGTGTACGATATTATTTCTATTATTTCTAATGTGAGATATTAGAAATTTTTGTGCGTTCTACTCTTTGTGCGCCTCAATAATATAGCTCAATTTATAATTTTAATAATTAAAAATTCAAGAACAAAATATCGTAACATTTAAGAAACTTTAAGAATTCAAATTCGCTATAGTTATCTTTTTATATAATGTTGGCCTATAGTTTTCTTATCTATTATATATTCATATGCAGCTTTGGAAGTTTTCTCAATATAAATTAATGGTATACCAAATTTTACAGTAGATTGCTCTAGTTTAAGTCCTGTATATCCTTTCTTTACTTTGTATATAGTAGAGGTCAGAGACACTTAAAAGTACATTATTTCGCTCATTTTAACGGTGGGGGAGAGCTTGTGTTTATTTTTTGTGTGGCGAGAAAATAACATAGTAAAAATATATGCAAAAATAATTACCCGTGAGTGATATATATATATTTATATTATTATATATTTTATATTAATATATATTATTATATATATAGTTTATTATAATATATTATATTATTTATATTTATATTTATATATATATATATATATATAATATATTATTATATTTTTATATATTTTTTAATTTTATTATATATATATAATAATTTAAATTATTTATATAATATTTATTTAGAGAGAGAGAGAGAGAGTGAGAAAGAGCTTCCAATATCCTAGATAAGCAGGCTCAATGAACGTTTTCGTATTTGGTTTCTAATTTTGACAACTCTCCTTCTACAATAGCATATATTTTAATTTTTAGGCTTTTTGCTTTACTGCTGATATTTTGTTCTGATAATATGGCAATCTGTATATTAAATGTTAAAAAAAAAAATCCTATAATTTATGCACACATTTACGACTTAGAATTTAAAAATTAAGGTATATTCTTGAGGATAATCTGATCAGTATTGATATATGTTAGAAAGTTATATATTGTGTATTTTATAATATTTCCATCTAAGTGAGTATATGTTTCAGCTTTTAATGCAGATGGGTTCGATATGTCATGCAATCGTGATTGATGAAAAGAATATATGTTTATAAATTTCTGTATAAACTTATAATACAATTGAAGAAAATTACTATTATATCTTAGATTGTCTTATATATATATATTTTGTTTATTATATTTATTTATTTATTTTATAGTATTTTTTTTTTTTATTTGTTTTTGAGTGAGTATTTTTAGGTTATTTTATTACTAGTATTAATAGGGTACTTATTAGTTATGATTTAGTTGGTATATAATTTTTTTTTATATTTTTTAGTGTATATTTTTTTTATATTCTATCATTTATATTTTTTTTATTATTTTTTATTTTATTGTAAATCTCCTACAGCCCCTCCATTGCCTAAGTTTACACGAAGCGCGGCCCTATATATATAATATGTTTATTTTTTTAGTTTATATTTTATATACTAGTATATATGGGGGGGGTTATGGGTTATTATAATATATATAACTTATATAATATTATAATTAGGTTTCTATATATTAATAATATGAGGTTATTATTTATATTTTATATTATTATGCTTTATTGACTCGACTGGCAATATATTTTTAGCTTGTGTAAATATAATTTTAAACTCTGTGTCTGCATTTTGTCTAAATTTTAGGGCTAGGTTTGGTTTTAATTTGGATTCATACCTAACTCAGCAACAAATATTAAGAAGGGTTGTAAGAGTGTATAAAGCATTCTTTGACGACCTATGAGCGTATTGATTTTTGAATGGAGCCCTTACATAAGAAAACGAAAATAATATATGGAATAATGTGAATGATATTATTATAATCTAATCCAATACATATTATTTTAGCAAATTGATGTGATAATTGCACAGACATAGGTGTATAGTAATTGGTTTGTACCCCCTCTGGCCCTTAAATTTTTCCTCCAAGCGATTCCGGCATATGATGAAAATGTTCTTGAGATGCGTCCTTCTGCGGGATGTTTGTCAATCGTTTGCAAGCTCGCCTGAGTGTGGAACGGAGCAATGTCACGGGGCTCGAACATGCCTTACCGCTCAATCCCCAAAAACATGTTCAATGGATTCCATGTCCTGGGTTCCCTTCGCTGAAATGGTCAGGAGTCTATCCACCATAAATAGTTGATATTACAATTATGAACTGACCTGTGTATGATGCTTAGTGTGCTGTGTGACTGTGTGTGTGGCTTTGTGTACTAATGGAGTACAAAAAATGGACGTCAATGAATGGACGCGAAAGAGCACTTATACTCTGAGGATGTCTTCCGCATGCTCACCTTTCAACCTGTTAGCGTTCCTACTGTGCTCACGATATGCAATGTGCCGTATGCGAGCGCCAAACAAATGCTTAGCCTACACACCATCACAGGGTCACTGCATTAATAAAATAGGAACCTTATGGGGAGATATTTCAAGCAGATAAAAGTGGCTCATCTGCTTGCACTATTCTGCCAAATTTGTCGAACGTCCATTCTGGTCGCATTAGCAGTGTGAACCTCAAACTCATCTGTGAGGGTCCAAATTCTCTACAATACGGCTTAGTGAAAAATGAAAAATCACACCACGATGCTCCTGAGCAGGAGAGTGGCCGATGTGAGCAGACACCTTGTTAAACTCGTAACCGCACGTTCATTCGTTACTGTCTTCAATCACTGTATCTACGCTCGGAAATGGGTTCACACGATGTCTGAACCTCATCGATTTCTAAACGAGAGCGTGATGTGTTGTAAGCTGTGGCGGCTTGTTTTGGAAACAGATCACTTAAGGCGCAAGATCGGAGGAATCTGTCATCTCTCTCCGGACGGGTCACGCCTTTGGTTCGACTCTGACCATGTCGTCTACGGTTGCTGCCAGTTTCCCTGAACCGACGAAGGATTCGACTGACCGTCGATTGGTTTACCCCGAGTTGCTGAACCATATATCTCTGAGAATGGCCTGCTTCCGACAGTGTGATAACTCCTATGGCACGTTCCTCTTCTCTGACGATGTCTTTCCATTGTGACATTCTTTGTCAAGCTACGACTTACAGCATAAGGTTTGTTTCGTTAGTTGGTTGGTGTTTTGAAATCTTGTTCTCCTATGAACGTACTTTCGGGATTTCGTAATTATAGGTTGTGTTGTCTTTAATTATGCCATTCAGTTCCATACACGGTATAGTTACATACGGTATACACTCCGAGAAGTTAGGTATGACCCTAATAAAAAAACCAAACCCTAGCTCTACATTTCTCCAAAAATGAAAATGAGTTTTTTTTACCTTGTTTCATGGCCTGAGGTGATGCATTTAAATTTGTCCAAGAGTTTATATAATATAATATTTATATATATATATATAATATATATATTATTAATATATATATATAATATTATATATGATATAATATATAATTATTATATATATATATATATATATATAATATGGATATTTCCATTGGGAAGTGTAGGGGGATGTGGGTCATTTTTTTTGTTTTTTATTGACTGGTGTTCTAATATATATATATTATATATATATATTACAGGCCTATATGGGTACAACTTAGAATTATTTTCGTCTTAGGGGTACGCGATCAAAAAAGTTTGGAGACCTCTGCTTTAGATTATCAAAGAATTTAAGAGACTCAGTAGAACTCGGTGATAAAGCAGATGACATCGTTGACAATACAGGCGCAGCGTTCAACTCCTTTGACTGAAAATTGTTGGAAAGAAACAGTTGGAAGGAACGGGGTAAGGTTTGGTATCGGAGTACCCAGACACCCTCCCGGGCTTTGGTTAAGAACAAGAGTTGAAGTCTAGAATAAGAGAGGCAATGTTCAACAAAATGTAAATTTGATTACAATTCGCAAATTTTACAGAAATTGAAATGAAACTGGACGTGCAACAGTAGTAGTCGGAAATTGGCTACACCAATGCCGCCATTAGAGGCCTCCAGCTCCCTGGTCTCTCGGAGGCTACGTTTGTCTGTGCCATCTTAGTTAAAATTTGTAAATGAATATATATATATATATATATATAATTATATATTATATATATAGTAGAAAATGATCTAGTATTTAAATTAAATCATAAACTAATTTATTTTTATATTAAAATATATTATTAAAATATATATATATATATATAGTATTATATATATATACTATATATATATCTATATATATATATATATATATATATATATATATACTATATATTATATATATAATATAATATATGTCTATATATATATATATATATATATATTATAATATATTATATATATATATATATATATATAATATAGTTATATATATATATATATATATAATATATATATATATATATATATATATATATATGTACTATAATTATAAGTATATATATTATATTATATAAATATAATATATATAGTATAATATATATATATATATATATATATATATATGCGTGAGTGGCGTGGTGCGTGTGCGTGTGCGGTGTGGTGTGTGAGGTGCGTGTGCGTGTGCGTGTGCGTGTGCGTGTGCGTGTGCGTGTGCGTGTGCGTGTGCGTGTGCGTGTGCGTGTGCTTGCAAATGTAGATACTTAAAAATATGAAGAACTTTTGAGCTAGATTCTTTCTTTTCAAGTCTGTTGCACCAATTGTACTTTAAAATATTCTTTCAAAAATGCTCTTGAAAGAAGAAGATTCAAGTAAATTTCTTAAATTGAAGAGTTCTCAAAGGTCTCTCATAATGAAATTTAGCGTGTTAAGATTATCTTCAATTTTACAATGGAAAATGAAAGAATATATAAAAATGTTTGATGAAAGATTAAATAATTCTCCCCCCTAATTTGACGATGATTCCCCCTCACCCTCACCCTCACCTACCCCTCCCCTCCCCTCTCCTCCTCTCCCCCTCAAGTTCATTATTCTTATCTAACTGATTCAAAATAAATTTTCTATTTTAGAAAGTTAATTTTGGATTTTCACATGTCATTTTTAAGACGAAATTCCAAAGTTTTGGAAATTAAAATTTAAGTGTTAAAAATTATAGTTTGAAATTTGTTTCTTTATTTTGTTTTAAAATTTTAGTTTTAGAAATAAAGAAATAATAAGATAATTCAAAGTACATTTTTAAACAACAAAGAGTTCCTTTTTCAAATACGGAGAGAGAGAGAGAGAGAGAGAGAGAGAGAGAGAGAGAGAGAGAGAGAGAGAGAGAGAGAGAGAGAGAGAGAGAGAGAGAGAGAGAGAGAGAGAGAGAGAGAGAGAGAGCTATGAAAATCCTCTTAATTTCTTCGCAAATTATGAGTAACTATATCTTACGATATGCCAGTTTTTTTTTATAAATCATATATAAATAAAGATAAAAGAATTTTTTAATCATAAGATGTAACCCATATTTAAGAGATAGTAGCAAGAAAGGCTCGAGTTAATTTCTTCGCTCCAGCTTCTCCTCTGCATGTCTCTTAATCCTCTGACCCTCTGATCCTCTGACCCTCTGATCCTCTGACCCTGACCAGCATTCCTGGGAATATTTTTCTGATGCGTTAGACATATCAATAGCTTTCGATAGGGTCAGGTATATAACTTCAGTTTCAAAACTTCTACTTAAGTGTCTATCCTTCTCTGTGTGACGTTCCTGATTTCCTTTTCAGCCTCTCTATACAAGTCGTTGAAGAAGGACACTTATCGTTATTTAAATCTATTAATTATAATATCATTCGTCAGGTTTGTGTTCTATGTGTGTGTGGTGTTTATCTGTATGAAATATATAATATATATATATATAAATATATATAATATATATATATATATATATATATATAGTATATATATATATATATATATATATATGTTTTTTTTATATATATTATATATATATATATATATATAGTATTATTATTAATTATATAATATTATACTAAATATATATATATTATATATATATATATATATATATATATATAATATATATATATATAATATATATATGATATATATATATATATATATAATATACTAATATATATTATATATATATATTATGTATATATATATATATATATATATATATATATATATATATATATATATATATATATATATATATATAGTATTATATAATATAATATATATATAATATAGTATATATATATATATATATATAATATATATACATATAAAATATAATTATATAATCATTATATATATATATAATAATATATATATAATTAATATATATATATTATATATATATATAATATATATTATATATTTTATATATATATATATATATAATATATATTATATATATATATATATATATAACTATATATATATTTATACTATATATAATATATTTAATATATTATATATATATATATATATATAAATATATATTATATATATATATATTTGAATAAAATATTTGTTCTGTGGGAAGTTATCTTCTGTAATGTCTATAGTTTTGTCGTCAATTGGAGTTAATTCTACAAATTCGTGATACTCTTCACGAAATGCTTTTTTTTCGTCAAAAATATCAAACACCAATTGATGAAAAATTGTATTAATCAGTTGAAGGAATGGGACCACACTGACCATAGAGCCTTGATTTGCTGGTTTGTCTGATACAGACTATAGAACATTAATTTGTCCTTTTCTTTTTTCAATTTTTTTTTATTTATACCAATCTTTTTGAAAAGCTAAACACCAGTAGTAGATACTTGGCATTCATTTTTAATTTCTTAACATGTAAATGTTTTAAAATAAATTTCAATTAAGCGCTCTATTAATATCGTCCTTTAAATCTATTACTTAACATTTTTCCTTTACGAAACTAAAGGAAAGGAGTGTCTTGCACATGTACTTGCCCTTCTCCTTCCTAAATTTCGTAATGAAATTTTTTCTTTTTTGAAAATTCTTAACTAACGTAAATGAGAAGAAGGTGCTTAATTCTTTTATTTTCAAAATTTTGCCTCTTAGTAAACTAGTATCAGAGCCTTGGGATGCTGGGTTTGTCC
>JABUQX010057823.1:37500-40000 GCA_015478945.1 Trachelipus rathkii
ACCCTTGTGCTTTATAATCCGCTTCTTGTCTCATGGTCTTACTGTACCTATCAAGACTTGACACGCCATGGAGACTTTCTAATCCTTTCTTACATGCTTGATGGCCATGCCAAACACATCCGTGGAAGAGTAAGACTATCTTCTTCATGGGTGTACCAGGTGGAGGAGGTGGTCGGCTGTTATTCAATTCTAGCGTTTGTTCATTAACGTTGAGTTGACGGGAAGTTAAGAACTCATTAAGGTCAAGGGGAACGTAGTCTTCAGTTGGAATTTCAACGTACCCGTCAGGTTTTAGATACCTATTTTTGATTTTAAACTTGCGCTCGCCACCATTCCTTGCATGTTCGATACGTCGCCCCTTGTACATTTCCATGAATGTAAGCCATTTCACACCGTCATACGAGTAGTTGGAGTCATCAGTACGTCCTATATGGGCCAGTGTATTTTCAGGCATGAAATGCATTTTATAAATCATGAAAGATAATGCAGCAATGGTAGAGCAATCAAGTAGGCAGTCAACTTTATGATCCTTAAGGAAGATACCTCTGAATTTCTCGAAGGATTGTCGAAGAATATTAACATCCTGGACACAGTAGGTTGTACATTCCTTCATGATATCGTAGTCCTTATTGTTAAATGTTTGATACCAACGTTCAAAATCGGCCTTTTCACTGTCGGACATACGATGTGTCTCAAAGGTTTCCTTATCCGGAATTTCACCCTTGTAATTTATATTCTCAAGGGTAGAAAACGTAGAAAAGAATACCTTTAGAAAGCTCACCTGTAATTCCCATGCACTTAGGTAGTTTTTTCAAGGCACAGGGCATAAACATTAACGTGTCCTTAAAATGGATGTTGTGGTTAGCTGTCATAGTTATTATTTTGGTTCCACGTTTCACAGGGTTGGAAGATATGGAATGGACGGTAGGTCTGGCAAGCAGTTTGCTGTAAACAAACTGATTGTCGAATTTTCCCCCGTTATGAGCTGCAACTAATATATTAGTTTTCTTATGTTTTTCAGCAAATCTGAATATATAGTTGAGAATAGAATCAACGGGGCCACTTCTCAATACTCCTCTGTTTGCCTCCAAATTCAGTTTGAATATTTCAAGTTCTGGGCGTTTACCGCAAGTCTCAACATGGTGATGAATTGTCATTTCCTTCTTCCCCGCCAGTCATCTGATACTAGCATACTCACGTAGAGTTATAGCAACATATCCGTTTTTTATGCGACTCCTTCCTCTTCACGACATATTATGATTATAGGTTTCAATGTCATAATAGAACGTGAAAGTAGGCTTACGCTTGGCGAAAGCTTTATCTGTTGGAACCTTGATTTTCTTCATGAAACACTGGTGATTATCGCCTTCTATACCATACTTCTCACTGCAGGTCCCACACTGAATATGCATGCAGTCGTGGCGGTGTTGACCCTGCTTATCAGCTACGGATTCGTTGTCGCATAATTCACATACTTTAAGGTATTTGCATGTGAGGTCTTTATGCAATTTAAGACAAGCCTCATTATAGAAATCCCGATTGCATTTATCACAATGTAAAAGTGTAGATGTGTCGCCCGGTTTCCCTTTACATTTATAAGTTAAGCATTGTCCGCACCTGTATTCAGTGCATTCGGACTGTAAATGATTAATTAAATGATCTGTGAAACTATAACATAGATGACAAAAAACTGGACCCGCTATATTCTTAGGAACTACACTTCCTAGAGCTATCTTGATTGAATCTCCAGGAAAAGGATAATAATAATGGGTTTCCTCGGAATCATATCCTATTACAAAGAGAGGTAAGTCCCTATTCTGTTCGTGGGGTTTAAACATTATCTCGAGTTTGCCGTGCTTATCTTTGGTAAAAACAAATATACGGCAACCTAATGTTTCCTCTATTATGAAAATCGTTCTGCCTTTAGTGCGTACTTCATAGTCAACCCGCATTGTTTTTGCGACTCTATAACCTGATTTCATGTAGATCATTAGGTTTAAAGGTCTTTATTTTAGGCGCAGCTTGGCCTGTCTTTTTAGGTACATGAGTGTGAAGTTTATAGCATGCAGCTATAGCCCTGAAACCACATCCTACACTGGTTGTTATTTCCCTATTCTCGTTATTTATACCAAGGTGTACTTTATTGACGTGGGGGTGTATAAAGTTCACAGAAGAAGGGTCAATTGGTCCATTACCCTCTGGATTGTGGCATATCTGAACATCTACAATGAAATCATCCAACATGGCTTGGTCACCAGACTGAAAGAGTTCTAGAAAACGGTCCGATAAATATTGAGCCAGATTCGGTCGAGATATCTCTTCATGAGGTATTCGTATATGGAATTGTCCCCCATTCCTATCCGTGAAAAGGAATCCTGCACGGATGGTATATTCCCTATATACCACTGTTCCTCGTACCTGTTCTATCACGCTGTGTATGACAGCTACTAACACATCGTTGATGTCTCGATTTCCGTTAAAGATCCGTCTGGTGTCGATA
>JABUQX010057823.1:47500-50000 GCA_015478945.1 Trachelipus rathkii
ATTCAAATTGAACTTGAGGCTTTTAGCACAGGCAACGGCAGGTATTTTTACTAAAAAAAACTCTAATGCTATATTGTCCTGTTATGTTGTTGTAACGTCACGTTCAAAATCAGTTTTTTGTATTTTAGATTTTGTTTTTTTCATACGCACACCCCGTGCTAATAATGCTACACAAACGAGATAAAAATAATGATTCCACGTTTGTCTTCGAAATCGGTTTAGATGAATTAGAGAAAGTATATCCATATCAAATACATTATAAAATATTGTAAATGTTATAAATGTATTTATTTTACAAGTTTAAATTGTATATTATGAATTAACTCCTATATGTGCAATATCCTGTACGAAACATTTAAAACGAAAAATATAAAAACTCTTCGAGAGAGGAATGCGTGTTAGTTATTTAAGAGAAAGAAAGATATGGATTTTTATATATATATATATATATATATATATATATATATATATATATATATATATATATATATATATAGGCATATATTCTATATATATATATATATATATATATATATATATATATATATATATACAGTAGTGAAATAAATAAATTGGACTAGTTAATAAATAAATTATATTAGTTAGCCCCTCGGAGAAAAATATTTATTATATTCTGGATAAATATTAAATAAATATTTTTATTTTATTTAATTAAAAATATGTTAAATTATTTTATTATAAATTTGAAAAGCTATGTATTATAACTTCAGGCTATGTTAATTATGAATAGTTATTTGGGAAGATTAATAAGGGCATGGAGATTTTGAAAAACTCGAATTCCCTTATTTATTTAGAATCCCTTTTGCACCTTTAAGGTGAAGAGGAAGTTCCTATTCAGGAGCTGTAAAGAATATAGTTACATTGTATGCCTGGCCAGCTTGATGAAACAATATTCCTTTACAATATTTTAAAAAACCCAAATAATTCCTTTTGCATAAAAGCGTATTATGATAAGGTATATATATATATATATATATAGTGAAAGATGAATTGAGTATATATATATATATATATATATATATATATATATATACATATGAGTTGAGCAACAGAAAGACATACATATGAGAAAGCCACAAGATTAAAGGAGCATATATGGAGAGGAGAAAGAGGAGAGAGGAGAGGAGAGAAAGAGAGAGAGAGAGAAAGAGAGAGGAGAGAAAGAGAGAGAGAAAGAGAGAGAGAGAGAGGGGAAAGAGGAGGAATTGAAGATGGAAAGGAAGGAATGGAAGGAAGAATGGTGGAATGGATGGACGTGGAATGGAAGAAATGGTGGATGGAATCGCGGAACTTAATAAAAACGAGACCTGATTGATCGATGCGGACGATTTAATTTTATGATTCATCCCGGACGAACGCCGACGACTGAAAATTCATGACGAAGATTAACAAAACGCAATATAAAACAAAATATGGATCTGGTTGTTGTCGAAAAAAAAAAAAAAAAAAAAAAAAAAAAAAAAAAAAAAAAAAAAAAGTTTCAAAAAAAATTAGGGTCTCAAAAAATGGTTCCCTGCGCTATCGATAAGTAATAAAAGAAAATCCAGGGTTGTCTAAAAGGTCAAGCCCCAAAAAGGTCAAGGACAGGTAAAATCTGGGGTTCAAAAGGTCATATTGGTAAAATACCGTTATCAAAACGATCCAGCGGTCGGGTCATCGGGTATGGGCGTGGAGCTAATGTTGTCCAAAAATGGCTCCTCCCACTACTTCTCATATATATATATATATATATATATATATATATATATATATATATATATATATATATATATATATATATATATATATATATATATATATATATATATATATATATATATATATATATATATATATATATATATATAGTGAAAGTATATATGGAGAGAGAGAGAAAGAGAGAGGAGAGGAGAGAGAGAGAGAGAGAGAGAGAGAGAGAGAGAGAGAGAGTAACAAGAAGGCTAATGAATTAAGAAATCTATATTACAGGCCTAAGTTATGGTCAGGAAATTAAAAATAGTCTGTATGACTATTGAAAACACCAAAATTTGTTTATGGGTCTCGAAACATCGCAGTCAGGAGCATTGAAGAAGTACATGATTTTCCAAACGAAATCATTCGGAATCTACGAGCTAGGGCAGCGGTGCCCAACCCGTAGTTCTTGAGCAACGTGTTGTTGCTCGCGTACCGTTTTAATGTGGCTTGCGGCTCGCGTATTCAGATTCATGACGTTTATTAAAAATAAAATAAAATGTAATATTATTGTTTTCTTTTATCTATTGTTGCTGATTTTAAAAAAAAGAAAAAGGTCATCGTCTTATATGTGGCTCGCTTAATATTTTTTAAATTCTTAATTTGCTTGAGATAGACCAAAGGTTGGGCTCCACTGATCTAGGGTTTTCGCTCGTATTATAAAATATTAGAGAAACATTCCTTTTCGAATATATGTACATTCAACTCTCTAGCCTAAATCTTGCGCTTTATATTTTAGTAATATATT
>JABUQX010057824.1:0-17500 GCA_015478945.1 Trachelipus rathkii
AAGCCTTCCTACGACGAGCAGGAATACGATGTGGGAATTTTTCTAAGTATTACGTATGAGTTACAAGGGGATAAGGGATGTCTGGTAAAGATGTTGATTAAGAAGAGGGGTGTGTGTTAGTGTATGTTGTATGATGATTATGTTGTCCTGGAGGATGGGTGTGGATATGTAGCATAATTAGAGGAGCGTACCATTAGGCAACTGGAATGTATACATTAACCATTTAGCAAAATGGGTATATTATATAATATACTAAGATATAATATAAATATAATAATTATACTATATATATTATATATATTATATATTAGTCTTATGATATATATATATATATATATATATGTTATATTATATATATAATATTATAAAATTATTATTATTATTATTATTATTATTAATTATTATTAATTATTATTATTGAGTTATTTGATTATATTATTTTATTATTATTCATTGAGTTTTCAATATATCATGACAAGATTATTAAAATCATGTTGTTTTAATTATAATGGAAAGATAGTATTCGTCAAAAGAATATGTTTCGCCTTCCGATAGAGCGGATGACGATGAGATTTAAAATAATATAGCCCGGGGATGTTTTGCGATGCGATGAGATGAGGTATGTTACGTATTGGAAAATTATGATTTTTGGGGAAAAAATTTTTTGAGGGGGAAAAAATAGTTTCAAAAGGGTGATATAATAATTTGTTTATATATAGATTATATAAGTTGATATACACAATTATACTTTATTTGGTACTCAATGATATATATCTATTGTTAATATAAGGTATTTGAACTTATAGTGTGAATAACATAAAACAGATTATATGATATATATATATATAGTTATAGGTATATATAGTATAATAGCAACTACGTATGTGATAGACTCACGAAGATTATGAATAAATAGTGTATCTAAATAAGAAATCTAAAGGAAGAATGTAGTTATATTACTTATAATTCTAGGTGAATAGGTGTGATTCTCTAAAATGGCGTGTGGACATTTCATTTATTTTGGAGATAGTACAAATTAAGATAGGCTCCTACATTCCGCCCTAGACAAGCGAGATTATAGAATATTAATCTTATTAGACCAATTAGTTGTGGGAAGTGAAAAGTATAGTGTCCGGATAAGCAAGAGGTGGATTTCGCTCTCTCTGAGTGTACGTATGAAAAGCCGACTAAAGGGACAGCGGTAGTTGGTTAAGGCTTGACAAACCCTTTTCTCTTGCTAGTGTGCTATTTGCAGGCTTTGACATGTTTGTGATAGCATGTGGAGGACATTTTGCTTTTCGGATGGGGTTGATAAAGGTGGCCTAGTTCTGTTTTTGCTGGGTAAAAATGAGAAATGTGGAAGAGGAATTAAGATGGTGTCATATCCGAGAGAGAGGGAACGAAGGAATTTGAATTGGAATGTTTTAGATGGGTAAGATGGGTGGAGTGTGTACATGAGAGATGGAGAGAGATCTTGGAGTTTAGCCTGCTGAAATATTTTGAGTGGACAGTGAAAGTAGTGTGGTTTGAAAAGTCAATGTGAGTGTGTGGAGTTTGTTTGTGAGTCTAGAAAGGTTAAGAAATATATTTAAGCTAATTGAAATAATAGGGTTAAGATGGTAAGTCGTAGAGCTTCGTGGGTCAAGCTTACTAGGTTCCAGTGAACTGACGAAGGCTGTATGTGTTGAGGAGAAGGTGCGATTTACTAGTGGATAATGTATGATGTTTTTAGATGGGTGGAAGGGGTACGAGAGACTGGTTATAGAATTGTATGTGGGTCGTATGCGTATAATGATTGTATTGTGATAGAAAGGGATAGTATAATAGGATATTTGGGGTGTCGGGAGAAAATGAGAATGGTAGGAGGTGATTGATTTCTGTGAGCAAAGGATAAGTGTATAAGTAATAATTTTTTCAAACCAGAATATTTTTAAAAGGAAGCTAAAGTTACATACGAAAGAAAAAAAATGAAGATAAATAGACAGTTTTGGAGAAAGGATGCCGATGGGGATTGCAAGGTGAATAGAAAGCTTATTATATAATAATAATATATATTATAATATATTATATATTATTATATATATAATACATATTATAGTACTTTAAGGATCGGGTATGTTGGTATGATTTCTATTAGATAATATAATTGATATAATATATATTATATATATATGATATATATATATAAATTATTATATATATATATTATAATATATTATATATATAATATATATATTTATATATATACTTATATATAGATTATTATATTATATTATTTATATATATTTTCCATTAATATTTCTAACTAAAAGAAATATTATATTTTTGGTATATAGTCACGTATTATGATAACATATGACTACTTATACTAAAGATTGATTTTATAAAGTAGATAGATGGAGTGGTGAAAGGTTATATATAGTTTTAATACGAGATGAATTTTCTATACTTAGTGAAATGAAAAAGAATTTATATTGTGCTATAGATACTCAATAATGACATAATGCAGAATGAATATGTGTGATTAAAGTATATAACAAGAGTTAGGTTATAATAATATAAAGTTTGATATGTATACTAATATAATAATTAAAATAATATAATAATAATAATTTTTGTATAATTTCTTAATAATAATAATAATATAATAATAATAATAATAATAATAATAATAATAATAATAATAATAATAATAATAATAATAATATAATAATAATAATAATAATAATAATAATAATAATAATCATAATATAATAATATAAGGATTTTTCAGTTTGAGGAGACAAGATATATCGATTGTCATATCGATATTTTCCGATAGTTAAATGGTCCCTAAAATAATAAAGAATGTGTCGTTGAATAATTCGTCAATAAGAATTTTATAATAATAGTTTTCGTAATGTATTAAAAGGTTAGTAATATATAATAAAAAAAAAAACTTAAAATGGCTTATTAAATTAGATTTATTATAATGTAGATATAACAAGGTATTTTAAAAGCTATTACAAAATTAGAAATTGCAAATAACAGAATCATCCTGCAAAATGAAACTGATTGGTTGAGAGGAAATGTATCAGAACGTGTTTTTATTACAGCCAATTGGAACGGAGCATTATTTGTAAAGAATTTTCGCTGAAAGCCAACCCCTCATAAACGGATTAAAAAATAGGTTATATAGATATATTTATTCTGTATTATACTATTATTATTATTATATATATATATATATATATATATAGTATATTGTTTTATATATATATAATTATATTATATATTATTAATATTAATTATATATATATATAATATATCATATATAATTATATAATTATATATATATTATATCTATATATATATTATATATATATTATATATATATAATATATATATATTTATATATATATATATATATATATACTTTATATATATATAATATTATATATATATAATATATATAGTTATATATATATATAATTATATATAATATATAACTATATAATATATATATATATATAGTATATATATATTGTATATATATATATATATATATATATATATATATATATATATATTTCTTAGTTACTTAACTACAATCATTATTTTCAGTTGACAAAATAACAATTTATATATATATACTAGTACATAAAAGGACAATATATAGGGTAAATATAGGATTATTGGTAGAATATAGTATAAAGTATTTCGTATATATATATATATATATATATATAATAATTATATATATATATTATTATATATTATATATATATATATATTATATTATATATTATATATATATATATATAGCAGCGTTGTTTTAGCGTCATATGTATCTAAAAACTATTAATGCTACGTAAAACGGATAGCAGTTGCTGGAATCATGGTCAAAGTTTGCCCTGGAAAATGTAAAAAAAAAAAAAAAATAATAAATAAATAATAATAAATAAATGTTTATATCTCAAAAACTACAATAGCTACAGAGAAGGAATACATTTTTGAATCTTTGTTAAATTTACATAAAAATCTAAAAAAAAATTAAAAAAAAAATTATTGCTAAAAAATATCGTAAAATGATTAGAAGCCTATTTAGAGACTTCTATTTGGTTTCTCGATTAATAATAGACTTTCTATTTAAATTTTGCCTTTATACGCCACTAGGGGGCTCGGAGAGACAGGGGAACATATGGGGGGGGGGGGGAGTTTTCACCCCGTAGGGGAGGGGGGAGGAAACCCGCGACCCAATACAAAGAGCGGGGGTAGGGAACATTCGCTACTGTGAGGGTGGGTGATATATTAGTCTTTTAGTTTTTAGCGGTGGAAGTGTCCGGATGGGGAGGGGAGACTTCTCATGATACTGTCAAATTCGGTGCGGTAATACTTGGGTTTCTTTAGTAAACAAAAAAAACAAAATTATAATAAAAGTCTATTTATTTAACGAGAAAACGCATAAACAGGTCTTAATAGGCCTTCTATCAATATTATATAAATATTAACAATAATTTTTTTTTTTTTTTTTTTACATTTTCTTATGTGAAATTTACAGGATTCAAAATGTATCATTTCCGGGCTGTGTAGCTGGGTGTAGTTTTGAGATATAATTTTTTTTTTTTTTTTTTTTTTTTATTTTTATTTTTTTTTTTTTTTTTTTTTTTTTTGTGGTTGTTATTTATCATGAATTTTCAGGCTTATGCTTTCTTGATTAAAGTATTTCTAAGATTATAGATATGGGTTTCTAGCATATTGAGAATCAAAAAAAAAAAAAATTAAGAGAATAATAATATTATAATAAAAGGGCATTAATTAGTTTTTAGATGGACTACTATAATGCAGGCTTATAGATAGGCGCATGAAACTACTGATAATATATTACTTATTTATTATTTGTTGCTTATCCCTAAAAGTTATTAAAGTACGAGTATTCGCTTTCAGTTTCCTTTAGTTCAGTAATCAATAAGTTTGAGGTAGAGGCATAATTTAACTAGTAATGTTATTAGTAATATAACTTATCTATTTAGTATAGTTATAGTTTATTAAAGTGGCTTATTATCAGTGGGTAGCAGTTAGCCAAAGTAATGAATTTGATTGAGTCGTCTCTACCAAATTCAAAGCGGCTCGCTTTCTATTATTTTGTGATCTTTGCAGAAGATATTACTCAAAGGTATTCACTTATTACGTTTTTAATTTTCTGTACTATATCAATACATATTATATATTATATATTATATATATTATGATACTTTACTTCGTATCTAAATAGGGTCTAAGTTAAGTATCACTCATTAACTTTTCAGTTTTCAGGTCTTTTGTTTCTCAACCTTATTCGTTGAGTGTCTTCAGTTGTGTGTATTTTTAGATCAGGTTAGTTATGTAGTTAACCCTAACCATAACTAACTAACGCTAGTTTTAGAAAACAATATACTAACTCGCTAACCTTATAGATAAACGTGGTATTTACTTCTAGTAATTGACTATAATCGCTGATAGGTGCATTATCTTTACTCGTGAATCGTATATACCGGGAATATTATACGAAATATCCTTGAAGCTGAAATATTGTTCTTGTGGCGTTGAGATTAAGTATATTATCATTATAATGTTAGTGAGGAAATTTACTAAATGGAGATTTGAATTATAGATCGTGAGGTATCTATACTTTATTAATGAAATTAAACTATTCTTACTCACTACCGTACGATATATTAGTAGACTATAAATACCTAGGTAGAATCTTTGTTTATATCTTCTTTTTTAGTTTTAGTAAGAATTATGACTTTGTAAGCTTTAGTTAGTACGTATATTGATATGTGTATACTAAGTCATAAAAGCTGGTAATTTAATAACTACTGATAAATATTCATTTCTGAACTATATTTATATATATTATATATTTTCTCTTTGTTTTTAGTAAAATATTTAAAGGTCGCCTATGTTTAATTAATATTTTTTAAAATTATTGGTTAGTTTATTAACTAAACTAAGAGTGAACGAGAGTTATGATAAGAGTGTAAGAGCGAAGAGTGATGTAGAGAGAGTGGAGTTGTATAAATATCTTATTAAAGAATTAGATCACTTGGAAGAGAATTTATCTAAATAAATCGATGGGTCAGGTCTTGTGCTGAAGTACAGTTTGGACCGATAGTTTGTTATCTATGATGAATTATAATTTTTTACTATATATATAATGTGTGGTTCTTCATAAATAAATTTAGTTATATCAAATCTTTTAAATATATATGTATAATTTTATATTATAAGCTGGAATATATATATATATCTTTTTTGCTTTTATTAATATATATTATTTACTTTATTAATAAATATGTTTTAATTTTATTATATTTAGAAAATGTCTTCGAGATAAATTGTTTTATGGTAAGGCTAAATTAAATTATCTTTAATAGATACTATCAGTTTAAAATATTTCGAATGATATGTACCTTCATTTGTGTCGGCTCAGGAGAGTAGGAAGACACATGCTTGTGTGTTCTTTTTTATATATAGAAAAGAAAGTATGTATGTAAAAATACTCGATAATACTCGTTGATATACTCTTATTATTAGAATATTAAGAAGAAAGCATGCCATCTGATTATATCATCTAAATACTATATTATTTAATTTTATATATTTTATATTTAGTATATATAGATGTTATATTAAATTTATCCTATGGGATACTATATTTTCTTAAATTTAAGGAATGTATACTAATCCAAGCTACGTTTCTTAAAATTATGACGATCGTCGTCTAATCCAGTCTAAGGTTTTTTCTAATCCACTAAGTATTTCTTAACTGAAGAAAAAAATTTTTGTACAGACGGAAGCGAAAGGTACTTTATCAGTTCTTAAAATTAACGTATCCTTCGGTGATAGATAAGAAAGAATCTTATTTCAAAACAAAAAGAATTTCCTCTTAAATCTAGGAATATACAGCAGGATATATAAAAATGGGATGAACTAGTAACCAGGAGGCAAATAAGTTTTTCCTCCCCGGACTGTGGTGTTCAAATCCGATTCGACAAGGTGGAGGCTGGACGGAAGTCTTTTCGCTGTAGTCTCCGTGTTGTCACTTGCCTCGGGCTGTTGCTGTAAAGCTTGTTCTTTTCCTTGGTTTGACTTCGAGTAAATTCGGGTGTAAGAATCGTCTAGCAGATGAACAGATTTATGGGGCGATAAGAAGGGTCCTTATTTCTGTTATCTGGGATGATTTTTAGAGATGAATCTCGCGGGGGGAAATGGGAGTACGTGCCATCATTATACAGAGGAAGTTGGAGTTTCACAGGGGAATTTCGTTTCTTGAGGGGCTCCACACGTAAGGACTCCATACACCTTCCCCTTCGGTGTGCTGTGGCTCCTGAGAAATTTCTTGACAGGGTTTTTCCTAGGAAATCTCTTGCTGAATTAGGGTAAAGATGGTCTAAACTCTTTTCTCCGAACCGCAAGGTTGGAGGGAGTGTTTGGGAAGTCAGTTTTAGGAGTGGAACACTGAAATTCACTGTCTGGACGCGCTCTTCCGACGACTACATCGCTGTATCTTCTTCTTTCTACAATCTCATCGCTAAATCTTCTTTCTTCCACGGGTTTTCTTTCTCTTACGGGTTCCACCAGGGTCAGTTGTTGCACGGGAGTCGGATGGCTCCAAGAATTCGTACTGCTCGGTACCGGCTGAGGTGGGGGGATAGAGTAGATTGTAGTATTTTGCTGGTTGTGGAAGTGGAGTTGGGAAATAGCTGTGTCCGGACTGAACTGTGGGGATTATGGGAATTTGGAAGGAATATTAGGAGACACTGTGATTAGTGGGAGAGGAAAGTTCTCTCCACTTCACTCTACTTTTACTATTCTTCGTCTTCTTCTGTCTCGTCTCTTCCTCTCTCTCCCTTTCTTTCTTCTTCTTCTCTCTCAGAAGGGACTCCTGGGTCTCTTCCTCTGTTGTCTTTCCTCAATTCTTTCCCTTTTTTGTTCTTGGAGCTTAACATTTCTTCAACCGCTTGGGGATTCAAACTTCATCATTCATAAAGTCAAAATGTGACTCGGTGAACTTTCTGCTGGGACCACCTTAACGTTGTCTACATGAACAGGGAAGGTTCGGCCTGATTCTAAGCAATACACCATCAATTTGTTAGGTCCTCTCAAACATTGGACGATATATGGCCCGTCAAACTTGACACATAACTTCGAACTTTGATGGGGCTTTTTGACTGCTTTAATGAAAAATAATACTCGACTATTTTGAACTCTCTTGTTATGGCTTATTATGTTGTTGCTACAAAGTTTTTTGTGTTTTCCGCTTCTAACTTCTCTCTTGCCAATTCTTATATAATCGATCCTCATCTACTTCGTATTACTTCGTTCTGAAATAAATTCATTTTCTCTGATTATTCACAAAAGGTGTACATAATCAGTGCATCTCGAAGGGAATGCCTTTTTATGTAAGCATGCAAAAGGAAAATGGGGAGAAAGACCTATAGATTGATTATACGCCGAAATTGAATAGCGATTTGGGCAAAGCACAGGTACTATCACCATCTCGGTGATTTGCATTCCGTATGCGCCAAGAAAGAATCAATATCGCATTATTCTTTCCACACACCATTTGAGATGGTTGTAGGCAAAATTTCACCTTCTTTATCTCCGCTTACATAGGTTTTTAATCCTGGCTCGGTAAATTCGCAAGCCATTGAGAGCAATGCAGTTGAGGGGGACTATGATTACATATGACCTCTTTTGCAATGCCTGGCACATTCCGCTCGTTCTAGTCTTGCAAGGACACTAATTCAACATAACCGTGTCCAATACAATCGCGAAATACACGCAGATGTATTTGGTCCTGATCTGTAAAGCTTGGCAATTTTCCAATACTGTAACATGAACGCGTAAGAAAGGTGTGTGGGCAGCGCCATCTATTGATCTCTGCTACAGGGGGTCTAGGACCCTTAGTTTAGCGCATGATAACACATTGAATACAGTATTCCTTCCTAACTTTTGAACACGCAGGAAAATAGTATTTCTCTACTCTTTTTTGCAGTTTTTGCTGACCACCGTGTCGTAGTAAGAAGCGTGGCTTGTGTCTAACTCAGCTGAAAAATCATGCTATCATGGGACGTGTAAGATAGGGTTTGCTTTCCCCCGGCGTAATGTAAGATGCCTTTTATTAAGATGTGTGGGTTGTGTTCTGGAATTCTATTCGGCCATTTTACAATTTTCGCGACACGGATTTACTCTTGTTAATTTGAATGAAATTTTCCCGATGCAGAGAATCTATTCGAAGGTAACTTTTCTGATGTTTTCAACATTTCTGTTTTTCTCTGTTTTCTTGTTTCTTGGACCAGTAAACACGTTAGATGCCGATCCTGCTCAGATAATCTGGGGCGACATTATTCTTTCCTTTCTGTATACTATGGTGGGGGAGAAACTGTTTACTAATAGGTTCCATCTCGCTAATCGGCCGGTCTGCTGTTTATTTCGGAAAATAAAGCAGAGAGGTTGGTTGTCGGTGAGGATAGTTACCTTATAGCCAATTATGGTGTTTTTGAACTTTTGCAAGCAAAACACCACGGCCAAACATTCTTTTTCAATCGTGTCATAGTTTAACTCACTACCTCTGAGTACCCGGGACACGAAAGAGAGTGGCTTCTCCTTCCCATCATCTGTTAATTGGTATAACACTCCTCCTATTCCGTAATTACTGGCATCTGTGTTAACGAAGAATTCCTTGCTGTAATCAGGAAAAACAGCTGTGCTGAACTACTGAACTTATCTCTTTCAAAGTGTCGAAACTTGTTTGTTGCTTTTTTTCGTCCAGAAGAAAGAAACATTTTCTTTATCAATTCGTACAATGGTTGTGCTACCGCTGCGAAGTCCTTTATGAGGAAGCGAAACTGAAGAAACCGAGCAAACTCTGTGTCTCCTTTACATTTGTAGGAGGGACGAACTCGTTCATTGTTTCTACTTTGGCGGATCGGGGCTATTCCATTTCTTCCTATCTTGAATCCCAGGTATAAAACTGACGATTGTAGAAAGCTACATTTGGACAGTTTTATCCTTAGCTTATTTTCTCTGAAAGCAGCGAGCACTTTTCTCAAATTTTCGAAGTGTTCGGGCACGTTCCTTCCTAACACCAGTACGTCGTCTAGATAGACTTGTGCTACAGGTCCTTAGGAGGTGATTCAAGGCCATTGTCATTGTACGAGCATAAATGCTAGGGGCATTCTTATGGCCGAACATCAAGCGTGTGGGACACCAAAGGCCCTTCCTAGTCCTAAATGCCATCAGCTTTTGCGTCTCTTCGTCTATTTCCAAGGCGTTGTATGCATCCAATAAATCTACGGATGTAAACACTGTATAACCCTAGGGACGTAAATAATCTCGTCAATCAGAAGAGCAGAGGAAACACGTCTTGTAACGCTATGGGAGTTGAGGTACCTGTAATCGAGACACACTCTTGGTTTGAGCTGTTCTTTTTTGCCACAACCAGCAACGGGGAAGAGTGGGGGCTGTAACATGCCTTTATATATCCCTTTTTTTAGGGCATGAAATCTGTGAAATTTATCGATGTCTGCAGGTACGGTGCGGTAGACCTGTAACTGTTTTACTGAAAAAACTTTAGGTGCATCAGGTAAACAACTCAATTTTAATTTCTGAAGCGGCAGACGGGACAGCATATCATCTGTGCCATACGTCATGGGTAGTCATGAGGAGCATCAGTAAGTTTTTCCATGTACTCGGGTTTCGGAATACAGTTTTCAAGCCTCTTTTTTTGCAATCTCTCTTCAATTATCTTCGGTACAACCCTCCTTAACTCTGTTTTGTAGTACCTCTTTTGAGGCGGTGGCTAATACTTAGCAGAACTGTTCTCTGGTGTCTCTTTCGTCTGCCGCTTCTCCTCGATGGGTTTGTTAATAATCGGATAACTTTCTCCCAGATTTATGGCTTTGTCAGATAAATGCTGTCGCTCAAATTATGTAACTGAGGATAAACTGTGTTTATCCCTCACGGGCTATTGTTTCGCGACGTACAAGTGGTCCCTTGGTGAAAGATGTGTCATTTAAAACTTTTGCTCCAGCTCAAAATCATCTTGCGTTTCTGGTCGGAGTTTTAGATATCGCATGATTGACTTAGGCAAAAACAGTATTCGCAATTATATTAAAGTAGATCTAATTTCCTTCATTCAATCATTCAAATGCCATCCTCCTTATGGTCATTTCCCTTCGAGGCTTCCAATTTCTCGGATTGGTCCAAATTTTCTTTCCATTTGAGGGGGTGTGCTTGAGGGTGGATTTGGCTTCTCTGGAAACAGCGCTGCGATGAGTGAGGTGGGTTCATGACGCCACCGTCCTTTCCATCATTGTCTGCTATTTGAGCTCTCCGTTCAGGTCGATCTTCCTTTCTTTTTCTCATGTCTAGGCACTGCTGCCTATTGTGACTTTCGCACTGAAAGGCTGTCATCTTCTCCCCCCTGGAGATACCAGACAAATCCGACCTTCGATAGATCGAGGTTAGCGGCGTGATACGTGTTTCACACTGCCAGAGCGGCCTCCCTATGGGATGATGCTTATTTCGCGTTGCGTACGTTGTTAACTGGCAAGGCGGCCTTCCTAGGAAAAAGATGCCCGTGTGTTTTTAACTGGCAAGGCGGTCCTCTTAGGAAAAAGATGCTTTTCCGCAGCGTGTGCGGGTGTTTCAGCAGCGAAAATTTGGTTCGAATCCTTTAATTTCTTCCCTCCGGACCCTCGGGTCTGAGGCGACTGCTTCTCCCTTTTCTTGGGGTCTCTTACTCTCTTAAGATTCCCATCAGAAAATTCCCTAACTAAATAAATTCCTTGTTGAGCGGCAAAGATCGGAATGTCTCTCTCTTTATCCTCCTTGATAGACATTTTTGCTGAGAAGAAGTTTAGAGTTATGGGAAGGCTAGATAAGATGTTGTTTCCTAAAAGGATATTCCAACTATTCTCTCCATTTCCATCGTTCACTTGAAAAGTAGTGAGGTAATGTTTTTTATGCAGGCGAAGATACAACTGTACCTCTCCCTTTAGTATCGTTGGCTTGTTGTTCACCCCCTTTACTACTAAATCTGTCTTCTGGAGGGGCACTTTAAATTTTCCCTCTACTTCTAACTCCTTTAACTTCCGGGCGGTGATGATACTAACGCTGGAACCGCAATCGATCAAAACGTCGGTTTTCGCCTCCATACTACTCAAAGATGGTGTAAGATGGACATTTGCGTAAAAGTGTCGTCCTAGCCTAAAAGGTTGCTGCACGACTTCTCTCTTCTTTTCCTTTGCCTCCCATCTCTTCTCTCTTTCTTTAAACTTTCTTCTCACCCGACTCCTCTCTTTGCCCGACTCTAAAAATTTTCTTTCTCAACCCTATCTTGAAGGTGAGAAAGTTCTCCTTCATACATCCTTTCACCATACTCCACTTCTTCATTCACCTCTGAGTCCCTCGGCTGGCTCTCAGCCATATAGACTCTCGCGTTATTCTTTACCTTCCCATCTGGGGGCTTGTACCCTTCCTTTTTCTTGGTAAAGGTCCTGGGCCCTCGCTTATCTGGGTGGTAAGGCTCTGGCTTCTTTGCTCTCACCCCTTTTTCCATATCTATCTTGCTATTGTATGGACGTTGAACATCAGCAGGTATCTGGGTGCGCGTCTCCAGGGCGGATGCCCCGACAGTAGCGGGTGCGAACCCCGTCTATGATTGCTTTACATCTCTGCGTAGTGCAATTCCCAACGGACACGGCTTGGACGAGTGCCGACTGCATTCACAAAAGAAAGCACAACAGAGAATGTCTTCAACTTCCTGGGCGGACATCTTCCTTAAAGTGCCCTTATAACTCTTATAACTCGGTGTGACATACCCCGTCTTCACTTCTTCTCTTTTTTTTGAAAAGTATTGCTGCGGTCTTTCCCTCAATCTCTCCTCCTATTGCAGAGTATAACATTTGCGGTTCTCAACCTCTTCCCTTCCCCTCTCCTTCATACCTCTGCTTATTTAAATGCTCTCTTATTGCTCCCTGTTATGAATTATTAACTCCAACGCTCTGTTCTCCCACCACGATTCCTCTTTGCGCACTGATACACCCTACAGTGTGCGGACCTCACTTGGGCCTTCTATTCTCATCTTTTAATAAAGCTCCATTGGAAATTTGAGATAACTTTTCTATCAATTCATTTAAGCTCATCTCTGTATCGAATACCCTAAGGATCTTCTCTCGTAATCTCTCTCCGATCTCGTCTTTCATTTTTTACTATTTTTGATATGCATCTTTCCCTGTAACCAAAATGTTATTCTCTTGAGTTGAACATGCATTTATCATCCCAGATGCGTGAAGCGGGCCTGATATTTCCTACACCGGCTTTCAAACCTAAACAACAAAATCAGTGAAAGATGGAATCTTCTTCTCTCTTTTGTATATTCCAAAGAAGTCCAATACCCAGAGTCGGCGTAAAGATGGTATTTCCTCTCCTCCGGGCTGGAGAAATTTTTTAACATGAGCGAGAAAATCTTTTCTAACTCTGGTAAATTTGATAAAAACTATTTCTCTGCAGAACGTATTTTCTGGAGCTACGCTGTTTCTGATCGGATGTATATTGGACCTGCAACAAGTTGCAATCTGTTTGACTTTCGCCGTTTAGTGGGTAGCCTAAACGGCATCACAGCGTTCTCATTCCCAAAGAACAGTGACGAAGTTCTGGGTACGAAAATCCATCATCTATAGTGATTGCATTTGTTGCCAAATAAATTCAATTTTCAGGAATCCGCTTGGAAAAGCCGCGTGTTAACATATTAAGTAGTTAGATTTGATTTCCAATAAGGTGGGGAGGTTCATGTAGGGTTTCCTTGCCACACTCCAAGGGTAAAGGATGTGGTTTGGTTAAGGCATGTGTAAGTTACCAGGTGCGCATTGCCTGTGTAAATAGGGAGGTTGGGGCATCCCCGTTTGGTCAAGGACCCGAATTGAGTTGTTTCTCGGAACCTGGCTGGAAAGCACCTTTCGTTGGTGTACTTTCCTCCATAACTTCCTCCTTGTGAGGGGACGCTGTTTTTTGTTGAGCAGCGTAGGGTCCAGCAGCGGGTTTGCACCGACCCATATGTTTCGGATTCTTTGGATCGTTGGGCGACGCCTTCAGGTCCCCATTGGGGAGGTGTTCGTATTTAGTTAATTCCTACTTGGCTTTTCGATTGTAAAGATGCTGAATATGCCAACACCCCTATTTTATGCACTTTAGCAGTAGTGTCAACAAAAGCAGGCTTTAGCTGTAAATTCAATGTGTTGTCTTAGTGCAACCGTTTTTGTCATATGTATGGTGAGTCGTTCAACCGGGGGAGGGGCTCCCTCCCTTTACTACTTGGGATGTCCGTCTAGAAGATCGGTGTAGGGTTCATGACTGGCCTTGTAGTCGTAAAAGGTAGCCGTGGTAGGAGGTGAACCTATGGAGGTTGTCCCCCCCCTATGGGTTATAGCGTTTCATCTCCAACCCCCCTCGGTTGGCTTGCTACAGGTTATGACCTTTCATCATCTACTACCCTTATATTACTCGAATTCTCATTTTCTATCTACATATTCGTCAGCAGTCCCATTAATCTCCTATCTCTGAATGGGTTTCTCCGCCATTTTGTTTTTTCGTAATCACAAAATAATGCAAAATATGTCTTGTCGGTATGACACTTAACTATCTCTAACGTATGCGTGCTAAAGCAGTGTCAACTAGTGTTGGAACTATAAATGTTGATCTGCGGAACCCCCTTGATACTTACTATATATATAATATATATATATATATATATATAATATATATATATATATAATTATATAGATATTATATAATTATTATATATATAAATATATTACATATAGTATATATATATATTATATTATATATATATATATATATATTATATATATATATTTATGTAGAATTTTACTAAATTGCGAAAAATAGTTGTAGGTGGTTCCCAATATTTAACCAACAGTATCAAACTGGTGGAAAACTCAACAGAAAAAATGTTGTCCGCAGATCTCGTATGCTACTACTTCTACTACTCAGACTATCTTTTTACTACTATGCGATGTTTATTTCACCTAATTGAGGTGTTTTAAACAGAAAATCTTCATAAAATTTTTTCGTTTTTTCCCATATTATTTTTTATATGTATATTATAATATATATATATACTATATAATTATATATATATATATAAATAAATATATATATATATAATAATATATTATTATAATATATATATAATTATATATATATATTAATTAATATATATATATATATTTATATATTTAATAAATATATAATATATATATTAGTATATAGTATATATATATATTATATAACAATTATATTATATATTTATTGATGCATGTTCAAAGTAAAATTCAAGTGTACCTGTGGAATTTAGTATTAACAGAAATATTTGAATGAAATAGGGGGCTTACCGCAGGCGGTGCGCATGTTCAGGCCTGAAGATATAGAGGGTTTATTTAGCTATGGTGTTACCCTCACTAGGGTGTATATTATATATATATATATATATATCATATATATATATATAATATATATATATTATATAATATATATATATGGACTAAATTATTTATCACCTTATTACTACAGCCCCCCGTAGTAGGTTTCCCATAAAAAAAAAATCATCAGCGGTATGTTCTGTGACACACAAATACAGTATATATATAATATATATATATATATATATATATATATTATATATAATAATATAAAATATATATATTATATATATTTTTAATATATATAACTAATATATATATATATATAATATATATAGATATTTAGTTATATATTTATATATATATATATATATATAAAGTGCGGTTGAAATAGCTTTTCTAAAGAAAAAGAAAAGGAAGAGTAATGCCAGTCTTCAAGTGTTCTTCGATCTGTTTCTAAATTGCTAGCTCTTACAAGTAGGTAACCGATATATGCGTGGGAGATTGAACGAAATGTTATTTATTATGCACATTCCATGACTACTTACAGGTCGGGTGGAGATCGGGTCAAGTTACGATTCTTCATCTTCAGCGACTCCGGCACTTTCGCAGTTTAATTAGAACAATCTTGCTCAATGCTTCCGGCGACAAGACGAACAATATTGCCGTTGATTGGTCAGTGGCGTTGAAATTTCTTTTTTCTACCTTCCACCTTTCTCAAAATGTTGCCCCGAAGTGGAGCAAAGGAAAAAGAAAAGAATACAAAGAATTTGAGGAGATGGAAGATAGGAAGAGGAGAATTAGTATTTATTTCTATCCCTACCCCCAATATTCAAGTTTTCCTGAACTTTACTTTGTCGCTTCGCGCATTAAACAATATGACTATTATTATAAAAAAATTCGGCTAAACCTTGGTACAACTGGAGGACAAATTAATTACTCTTTAATTTAAAGTCTGAAATTAAATTTTTTAACAGTATAACATGAATGGTTTAATTATTTGCTATAATGAGGTTACTGACAATGAATTCGTAGCATTCATCGCTTAACTCTTATTACGCAAATAATTAAAATTAATAATAATTTAATAATAATTATTATTATTATAATAATTAAATAAAAAATCTCTTTTTTATTCAAAAGCAAGTTTTTGTAATTTAATTTAACATCGGCTCATACTAAGGATACTGAGAACGAATCGGTACCATCTGGAATCATTTCTGTACCCACAGATATTGCAAATAACATGCGATGTAATACATAATAATAATAAAAAATAATAATAACATAAAATAATCCTGAAATTTTTTAATCGTTAAAAGTCATGGTTGAGCAACCTTATTAGGTTATAATGGTTCTAAAGTTCCTTAATTTACGATTAGTTTAGAAACTTTAAAAAATTGATGAGCAAATTATAGATATATATAATATATATTATATATTATATATATATATTATATATATATTATATAGATATATAATATTTATTATATATTAAATATATATATAAATATATATTATATATATATTATATATATATATAGAATATATATATATATATATCCAAGTGGGTTTATTTGATGGTAGCATATAATTCATAATTTTCTCACTGCTAATTAATCTTTCCTCCTGTACTATTACGCTCTTAGCGTTTTGTTTGATCTGATAGGGTGTTGTTTTTGAGTGAGCAGACAAACCTGTGGGCCAGGGCTACGGATGTTGACATCTTGGGATATTTGCAACCAGAATCTCGGTTCTATTGATCTCGCCAAAGGACGCAAGTGTTATATTTTCTTTTACATAGAATCATTACATTCAACCAAGAAGACGCAATTGAAGACTCACACTTCTGATTCATTCCATCTTTATTTACGCTGCCGCAAAGGGAGACTTCTTACTTATATATACACCCAAAATTCAACAAACGTAGACAAAACCATCAACAAAAACCAGAACACGAAAAACCACCTTAAGGAGATATTAAAATTTCGATATAAAAGTACATAGTAAACATAGGATAAAAATTATAA